>CAJHNH020002024.1:249667-347167 GCA_905116865.2 Candidula unifasciata
CGTACTTTTGCGTAGCTATCTCACTAGACTATCTGATGTTTTGCTTGCGAAGTTGCGTGAGAGGACAAATTACTTTTGTTTTTCAACAAGTCCAGTGGCTACCTAACGATAGTTGTGTCTGTTCCTAACTATTATTATTCCTACACATACAAGTTAGATAGTTTGCACGCTTGATAGTTAAAAAATGAATAATAATAATAACAAAGTTGATAACAAACACATTTTGGGAATACAAATATCTTGTGAACACGAAAATGTTGTCAATGGACAATAGAAACATCAAAACGTTGTGAATGTGAGAATCATATGGTCATGAAACAGCTGTGAACAGGAAACTGTGAAAGGAAAAAGTTGTGAAGAGAAACATGTTAGGGAAGAAAACACGTTGAGGAAACGTTGTGGGAAAAGAAACTGCTACGAAAAGTTAGTTCGATATCACTGTAAATGGGTCGCCCCTCAACTGCTCCGTTCTTGTACCATCAGAAATCACATAGTCCTCTGTTGCATTTGGAAACTAGTGAAATACTTGTCAGTCCCATTAAAGTTTGAAGCTTGCACACGCAAAGTAAAAACGAGTCAGGCAGCTGTCATGACGTAAATAAGGACTGTGGATAAACAGCTTCAAGTGTGTGTAATATATGTTCTGCAAAGTTACTTTCTTTCAAGACATTTTCATTTTGTCTTCTACCTCTGTGTACTGCTCCCGTGTGCATTGTGGTGCACGTAAAAAATCCCTTGGCAGTTGAAAATCGAAAAGAGTAGCCTAATAATTTATTGAAAATCTACTCAAAGTATTGTGGGATCCTTCTCCTTCTTATTTCTTCTTCTTCTTTGCGTTCACCGGCTCTAAACTAGGTTGGACAGTTTTGGTTGCGTCCGCGTCTAGCCTTTAGTCTTCTTCTTTCACTAGAGTTTTTCGTGCGGATCTGTTTAACAGATTTGGCTTTTTTTTTTTTTCTTTTAGACTTTTAGTTTCTATCCGATTAGGCAGTGGCACTCTGACTTCGAAGGAAACACCAACAAATGTGTCGATTTTCACTACATGCTAGTTAGAGGTTCAGTGGGTATAACAACACCCCCCCCCCCTCCCCCCCCCCCCCCCCCCCTCGCCTTTTTCCTTTTCCACAAATGGCCCCGAAACTAAACAGGGAAAATTGTTACTAAAGTAAGACATATCTTCTTCCTCCTTCTTTCTCTTCTTCCTTCTTCTTTCTCATTCTTCCCTCTTATTCCTCCTTCATCCTCCTTCTGGCTCTTCCTTCTTTTTTCTCCTTCTACTTTCTTCTTCCTTCTTCTTCCTCTTTTTCCTTCTTTTTCCTCTTATTTCCTCATTCTTCTTCCTCCTTCTTCTTCTTCTATCTTCTTCTTCTTTTGTTTCCGCTTTCTTCTTCCTTCTTTTTCCATTTTCTTCTTCCTTTTTCTCTTCTCCTTCTGCTTCCTCCTTTTTTCCTCCCTTTTCTTCCTCTTTCTTCTTTAAACTTCTTCTTCCTTCTTTTTCCTCCTTCTTTTCCTTGTTCTTCTTCTTCCTTCTTCTTCTTCTTTCTTTAATTCTCTTCATTCTTCCTCTTTCTTCTTCCTCCTCCTCTTTCTTCTTCTATCTCCTTTTTCTTCCTTTTTCCTACATTGTTTTCCTTCCTTCTTCTTCCTTCTTCTTCTTCCTCCTTCTTTTTTCTCCTCCTTCTCATCCTTCTTCTTCTTCCTTCTTCTTCCCCGTTCTTCGTTCTTCTGCTTTTTTAAATCTTTTTTTTCTTCCTTCTTCTTCTTCTATCTCCTTCATCTTTCTTCTTTTTCCTCCCTTTTTCACATTCTTTCTCCTCCTTCTTCTTCCTCCTCATTCTTCTTCATCCTCCTTCTTCCCCCTTCTTCGCCTGTCTTCTTTGTTGTCTTCTTTCTTCCTCCGCCCTTTTCTTCTTCCTCCTTTATCTTCCTCCTTCTTCTCCATATTTCTTTTCCCTCCTTCTTCGTCCATATTTTTCTCCGTCATTCTTCTTCCTCTTTCTTTTCTTCTGCCTTCTTCCTCATCCTTCTTCTTCTTCATTTTTTTTCTTCTTCTTTTTCTTCTTCTTATTCTTTCACTTCTTCTTTTTCTTCTTCTTCTTCTTCTTCTTCTTCTTCTTTTTCTTCTTCTTCTTCTTCTTCTTCTTCTTCTTCTCCTTCTTCTTCTTCTTCCCCCATCTTTGTTTTTCTGCTTTGTTTTATCATTTACCCTCCCTTCTTCTTCTTTTTCTATCTCCTTCTTCTTTCTTTTCCCTCCTTCTTCGTCCTTTTTTTCTCTCCGTCATTCTCCTTCCACCTCCATTTTTTCTGCCTTCTTCTTCCTCCTTCTTCTTCTTCTTCTTTTTTTTTTTTTTGTCTTTTTCTTTTTCTTCTTCTTCTTCGTTCACCTCTTCTTCTTCTTCTTCTTCTTCTTCTTCTTCTTCTTCTTCTTCTTCTTCTTCTTCTTCTTCTTCTTCTTCCCCCCTTCTTCGTTCTTCTGCTTTTTTTTCTTTTATCCTCCTTCTTCTTTTTCTATCTCCTTCTTCTTTCTTCTTTTTCCTCCTTTTTTCACATTCTTTTTCCTCCTTCTTCTTCCTCCTTTTTCCTCCCTACTTGTTTTTCCTCCTTAATCGTCCTTTTTTTTTTCTCCGTCATTCTTCTTCCTCCTTTTCTATCCCTTCTTCTTCCTCCTTCTTCCTTCTTCTTCTTTTTCTTCTTCTTCTTTTTTTTTTTTTTTTGCTTCTTCTTTTCTTCCTCTTCTTCTTTCACTTCTTGTTTTTCGCCTTCTTTTTCTTCTTTTTCTTCTTTTTCTTCTTCTTCTTCTTTTCTTTCTTTTTCTTCTTCTTCTTTCTTCTTCTTCTTCTTCTTCTTCTTCTTCTTCTTCTCCTCCTTCTTATTTCTTCTTCTTCTTTGCGTTCACCGGCTCTAAACTAGGGTAGGAAGTTTTGGCTGCGTCCGCGTCTAGCCTTTAGTCTTCTTCTTTCACTTGAGTTTTGCGTGCCGATCCGTTTAACAGATTTCGCTTTTTTTTTAAAGACTTTTGGTTTCTATCCGATTAGGCAGAGGCACTCTGACTTCGGAGGAAACACAAACAAATGTGTCGATTTTCACTACATGCTAGTTAGAGATGCAGTAGGTTTAACAAACACCCCCCCCCCTTTTTTTTTCCGCCTTTTTCCTTCTCCACAAATGGCTCCGAAACCAAACAGGGGAAATTGTTACTTAAAGTAAGACATATCTTGGTCTGAACGGATGAATTGATAACACTGTAAAAGAAAATGAGTTACAGTAACTTAGTTAAGTGTCAAATAGGATTAGTCAATAAGCGGCTCTATGAAGAATAGGGAGTGAACAAAAGTGTTTTATGTGAAGAGTCACTAGTTAACAAACAATGAGTTTCTTGCTATAGAAAGAGTTAACCTCGTCTCTTTCACAAACTATTGATGTCCAAATTCTTGTAATCTTTTTTTTTTTTTTTCAGTTTAGATATCAGGTGGCAACTTAACATAGTCAACTTCTGTTTCTTCTCAACGAGTCTGTGTTATTCCCACAAGGCAAAAGCATCTCGGGCTCACTAAAGTAGTTCTCTCACTTCATGCGTCGTTCAGGGAAACGACCAAATGCCAAGGGAGTCGTACGTTAGATCAAATTACCCGTCTGAGAAGTTGCAAGTACGTAGCCGCATCTCCAGTATTGGAGGTTAAATAGCTACAGTGATGCTATGTAACGATCCCTTGTGCGCAGAAGGCCACAGATCAAAAGCCACCAGACAGAGGTTACCTGTCCTTGCTGGGGGGAAATGGTGTAATTCAGCCAGGGGTAATCGGCTGAGACCAATGCTGGTTCTGGTTACTGTACTCTGATCCCTTGGGAGCGGAAGAGGGAAAAGGGAAAGAGCTGAAGAAGACGGTAAACAGCTGAAAGTCAATGAATAGTAAATATAGTTTGTGGGCGATCACAGCTGGGAATATCATCATCGTCATGAGCCGTGAGGAGCTATGGTAACCTAGCAGATATAGTCTCCGTTTCAGAAGTTTTTCCACACTTAAAAAACTGTTAATTCCTTAACTGTTCAGTGTAAACTGAAGAATTTTGTGAAGAATTTTTTTTTCTTTCAAATTTTCATTTGCACACATTTAGTTTTATTTTAATTTTAATTGCAGTATATGCAGAAAACAGACACTGATACAAGCCAGACAATTAGCAAGCTTTCAGTAATTTGGAGACATTGAGTAAGACGAACTTTTCAAAACATCAAATTCGTAGGCGTTTTACTCTCAGGCAGTTATCTCCAGCATTAGTCTCCTGTATGTTGCGGATTTTCATTTGTATACGGGATAGGCTTACAAAATAATCGCTATCTCTTTAAATAATTTCCACACTTGTGTGTCCGTTATTGAATATTTAATATGTTAGGGGTGCAGCAATTATTATTGAATCAAAGATCATAGAAATTCGCCGCTTTAAGAAACCAGCAGCATCCGTGCAACTGTAACCTATAAATCCATAAGGAGATGGCAAATCTAAGGTCACATCCACAAATGTGTGTTGATCTGTACACAAGTTTTATAGATATTTATTAAAGTGTGAGGGCACGATTTCTGAACTGAACTATAGACGCGCAACCGCGGGCCCGAGAGTCTAGAGTTCAAATCTGTATCGAGGTGGATTACTCTTTTATTTTCAGCATCATCATTCGCTCCGAGGTCTACTCAGCCTAAAATTGATATCGGGCAATGTCCTCGGAAGTAAAGGCAGCCGGTGTCAGGTCGAGGGAGCATTTTTGAAAAAAGAAATGTGCTGGTAATAATCACAGATGAAGAATGGGAGTCGCCGTGGTGTAGCGGCTAGACGCTCGCTGCGGATTCAAAGGTCGTGGGTTCGGGTCCTAACAGCCGGAGTATTTTTTTTTTTAAATCTAAAATGACCTTGGCTCCCAGGTTGATCCAGCCTTGAGTGGATACCAGGAACAAGTCCTGGGAAGTAAAGGCGGCCAGTGTGATGCTGACCACATCACACACGAAGTGCCGATTGGTCTATAAGTTATAGATCTAGCCCTATGTGCCCAATATGCACGATGGCTGGAAAAAGGTACTTTACTTTACAGCTAAAGAATTATGGCTAAAAAAAGGTGCCGGTACCGAGTATTCCCAGAAAACACAGCCATGTATGTTGACCAGATCACTTATCGAGTGCGGATTGTTCTGTAAGAGTACTTACTGGTTGGCACTCTATGCACAGCGCGACACTGGCGTGAAGAGGGCCTTCTGCTTGACTTTACACGTGGGGGCTGCGTGGTCTCGAGGCATGGTTTCCGACTCGAGTGCTAGAGGTTCCGGGTTCAATCCCTGGTAAGGGCGGGGATATATTCAAGTGGGCTTTGAGTTCTAGTAATTCCCTCTGGTCTCTGAGTAGTGAGATCGGACGCCAGTGTACATTGTTGCGCACGTAAAAAATCCCCTGGCAGTTGGAAATCGAAAAAAAGTAGCCTAACGGCGCTGCTCAGGCAAAATTTGAAGTTAAAAATCTACCCAAAGTATTTTAGGATCCTCGCCGGTACTGCAGAGCATGTGAACTGTGCTGAGCTTCTTCAGACTCAAACTTGAGTTAGAAGAAGAACGAAGCACTTATGGGTTACACCCGTGTGCCAAGATGTTGATCCGTTTTTTAAAACTTCAAACATTTTTCACGTTCCACTACGGCAAACGTTGGTGGAATTGGTTTGCTAAAATCAATCCTTATCGCGTCCAGAGGCACATAACGCAGAGACAAACTGTCGCAAGTCAATTCGATCCTGAGCCAGCCTGTCTACCTCCATTTGTCCTTCGCGTAGATCTAAGTTTAGCCTCAATTGTTCGCCTCTAAGTGCCTCTGTGCCAGCCTCTTCCTCTCTGTCCTTGTGTTGTATATTACATTGTATGTCTCGGTCGTCTTTTTTTTTTCATTCACGGTTGGCCAGATTACACGTAAGTCCTCAGTCGCTATTAGACAAGCTACATCATCAAGAGAGAAAAGTTAAAGGGGCATGAGCAAGAGCTAGACATCGTTACAGCTGGGAGTTGGGGGGGGGGGGGGGGGTGAACTGATGTATGACAAGTTAGATGTTGTGAGGGCCATCTGGGAGCGAGTGAACAGTGAGGAAGCGCAAATAGATAATTACGGTCGTAGCAGAATGGCGCTGCGAGAAGTTACCATAGGATCTGGCCGACGTTTAACACTCAAGGAAAAGGCGAGACGGATATACAATCAGACAGTTACTGGTGCCATCGGAGTTGGAACGCTTCGCTTGCTGCTGAAGATGGGGACAAAGCATTTCTGGTAGTGTCCAGAGTGCTATGATGTCGATTCTTAATTCAAAATTCAAACTAATCACTAACGACTCATAGTTGATCCAAGACCATGGTAGATCTAGAAAACTCCAGTTTAACAGGGTTTTATAAATATATAACCGCAGGTGACAGACAGACAAGTGTGCATGGCCATGACTTCCCTGACACCTCCCAATCATAAGACAGTACTTGATCAACTTTAATCAGTTCGTATTTAAAACATCAAGGAAGATTGGCTAATAAAAAGCACCCTGACTCGGAAGCTGATATATTTTGTTCATATCAAGCGCCACAACGGATTGGAAAAATTGATAGCAGAAGGCATGGTACCAGGAAGGAGGGGCAGGGGCCGACCGACATGAAGATGAGCACAGGATATAAGTGAATCCTTGAGTATGAATGTATTTGAGGCCGGAGAACTGGCGAGAGACTGACTTTCAGGCAGACCGTGATGAGAGCGACGTTCTGCAAAGGACCTGTTAAATGATGATTAAAAAAAAACGAACAGTGTATAATTATATATTTTCCATTTGGTCTCAGTTTGCTACATAAATCTGGCTATATGTGCCAACATACAGCACAGTAACAATTCTCTTTGAAAGTAATTCGCTCTTGCTCTTTTAATTGTATCTATTATCTTCCTGACTAATTGGAAAAAAAATATATATATATTCTGCTACTGAAAGGGTCAACAAGTTGCTGGAGAGCAAGAGAACCACCAGGTTTGATCCCACTGTGTTTTGCCTTTCTCGGAAAGCCGCTATTAGTCGCTCTGCAGCGCTTTCGACATCTTCCAAGGATATCGGAAACATATGCACCAGAACATCACACAAGCGATAAACACACTCGGTGACACAAATTGCCATCATGCGGATGAGGATTACGCGTGGACAGGTCCCAGAAATCCCTTTCAGCCGTTAGTCCATATCTATGGCTAGGCTATAATTATGCCCTGGCTATATTCACGGCCCCTAGCAAAAGCCAGGCTTGGTCTTCAAAATAATTTTAAAAAATTGCATCTCACAAGGGGACGACTTCATAAAGTAGAAACTGAAATCAGACTCCAGCCTTAATAGTGCAGGTTAAACGACTCATTCACTTTGCCACGAATGCCTTAATACTGAACAGATATATATTTTTTAAAGTAGCCATCTTGGGACGAAAATTAAGTATATTCGAAAACAAATGACAGGAAAATGTTGACATAAAAATAAGAGGATTTCAAGGGCAGTGAAGAAAAAAAGAGAAATGCTGGACAACCACTAGTAACAACAGACAAAGAATCGGACACTAAACTGGACACATCCTGAGAAGAAGGTTTGAGGTTTTTTTTAAAAAACGGATCAACGTCATAGCGCACAGTTAGTAACCCATAAGTGCTCCGTTCTTCCTCTACTCAAGTCTGAGTCCGAAGAAGCTCAACACAATGCATTGGCTTTGAAGCACCGGCGAAGATTCTGAAAAACTTTGGGCAGATTTTCAACTCAGCGCCGTTAGGCTACTCTTTTCGATTTGCAACTGTAAAGGGATTTTTTATGTGCGTAACAATGCACACGGGCATCCGATCTGACTACCCAGAGACACAGGAAATTACCAGAAGTTTAAGTTGACGTGAAAAGATCCCAGCCCTTACCGGGGCTTGAATCTGGAACGTCTAGCACTCGGGGCGGACATCATGCCTCGAGACCACACAACCCTATCCTGAGAATAAACGAGCAGGAAATCACTACATGAGAAATAAAAGCGGCAAGAAAGCGATGACGTCCACACGAGCCTCTCAAACGAAAGTTGATGACAGAGGCCAAAAGTGCAGGGCTGGTTTCCATCCATGAAATCAAAATGATCGCACAGGATAAAATAGAATGAGGAATAGACTGCGAACCCTATGTGACTTTTAAAGGCACAGCAGGACAGTGAATGAATGAGTGTATGGATGGATGAATAAATGAATAAATGTACGAAGGAATGAATGACTACTGCGACACAACGACACATGACTTACCAAAAGGATTGTCCAAACTGTAAAGACGTCGGGTTAACTCGGAAGGTGAAGACTGGATGATGAAAGCTGAGCTGAACATCGTGGAACATACAAGTAGAAAGCACCAATATCGCAGCAAACCTTGTAGCATAGCTGCAACGGTCAACACAGAAATGTTTGATGAGAACAGAGGCAACGAAAAAAATGCATTATCACAATATATAGGGAAAAAACTTTCAAAAGCGATACCTTAAAAGAATACTTGGCATTAAGCGACAAGATAACATCACAAACACTAAGGTATTGGAAAGAGCGGATATTACAACAAATTTCTAAATGCTCAGTCTCCGAAGGCTTCCCTGGCTAGGTCACACTTGAAGAATGGAGAATGGTCTAAAGGCTCTGGTGGCTCGGTCACATCTAGAGAATGGATTATGGTCGGAAGGCTCCGATGACTGGATCACATCTGAGGATGACAGTTCCTGATAAGATCCTCTGTGATGAATTACAGATTGGTAGAAGATGTCGAAACCGGCACCTACTACGGTTTAACGATGCATGCAAGCGGGACTTGAATGATACAGCTACTGAGGTAGATTAGTGGTAGAGGGGTGGGGGTGGGGGGTGTCATGGACCGTGTTGCGCGCATGGCGCATATCGAGAAGAGAAAGAAAATAAAGAAGAACGTGATTGCAGAAAGAATGAGAGCTAAGCATTTGAGAAGAAATACACAAAATACATATGACGACAACAACAGTCTAGTATTAAATATTTGCTTAGTGCATGCATGCTTTTGTATTTTTGCTGGCACAAATTTGATTGTTTACCATTTTTCAAATAAAGAGAATTCCATTTGATTTGTACTAATAAATGAGCAGAGTATTTACAGGAAGACACGTTTACAGTGAGAATTCAACTTTTACTATTCAATTGTTTTTCCCGGTCTCCTGTTTAAAGATGTACAGTATGTTAAATTGGGATTTACAGTTATGCTGTGATATCTGCGCCTTCCGACACAAACACAACAGATTTTAGCAAACTCTTATTCGCCTTGTGCTACAGGAATGTTAAGGGATACTAAGTCACACCGCACCGCATGGGGTTCTAAATCCCACACAGTAACAACATAATATTTAAGTCACATGAGCAGAGAGAGACACAGCATGAAGAATATTAGCATAAAATGAGTAAAGATGTACAATGGGAATAGAGGTGGCCCATACAAGCGATGAATGTTTGCAATATCTAAAGACGTAAACGTGTGTAAAGAATTAGCTCCAGCCTGGCAGCAGAAAGACAAAACATTCTAGAGAAAAACACGCAGAGTACAGTTAAAAAAGGGACCCTTGTCCCCGCTTTCAACAGTATTGGGCATGTGATGTTATACCTATATTTTATAGACCAATCGGCATTCGGTAGGTGATGTGGTCGTTCAGCTCACGCTGGCCGCCTATACTTCTATGGGCATTACGTGGTACCCATTTAAGACTGGGTCGACCCGGCGTAAAAAGCCATTTAAAAAATGCCCGGCTACGTTTGGATTTGATCCCACGACTTATGGATATGCCGGAGAGAGTCTAGCAGTTGAGCTACGGTGGATTCTAGAATGTAACTAAAGAATACCTTTCACGTCTAAAGTGCCTTGGGCATGAAACATTTGACCTACATTTTGTATTAACCAACCAGCATTTTCTATGGGTACCAGAGTGTACATCACACTGGCCGCCTTTATTTCCCTAAACATCATCTGATCCCCAATTATGGCAGGGTCGAAATTATTTATTGATTATTTTTTAAACCGAAACTAATAAGTATAGAATCAACCAACACTTGCGACTTGCATGGGTATTACCTAATAAGCAATACGGCATACAATATTTCAACATGTAATGGGTGCGCAGCCAACACCCACAGGCGATTTAATTATGGGAATTACCAGATTAGAAGTACAACATTATTTCAACATCTAATGAGTGCACAACCAACCCCTACTGACGACTTATGTATGGAAATTACCTAATTAGAGATACAACAGACAATATTTCAACATCTAATGAGTGCACAACCAAACCCTACTGACGACTTAGGTATGGGAATTACCTAATTAGAGGTACAACATACAATATTTCAACATCTATTGAGTGCACAACCAACCCCCACTGGAGGCTTGGGTATGGGAATTACCTAATTAGAGGTACAACATACAATATTTCAACATCTAATGAGTGCACAACCAACCCTCACTGGAGGCTTGGGTATGGGAATTACCTAATTAGAGGTACAACATACAATATTTCAACATCTAATGAGTGCACAACCAACCCCTACTGACGACTTAGGGTAGGGAATTACCTAATTAGAGATACAACATACAATATTTCAACATCTAATGGGTGCACAACCAACACCCGCAAGCGACTACGTAAGCAAAGGTCTCTGTACAAGCCAGTGGACTTGGAGCATGTGAGGCAGACACATATTGTATTCACCAATGGATGATGTAGTCAACATCAACTCCGCCATCTTTACTTCTTACCACGGGCGACCTAATCAATGGAGGAATGAATGAACGAATGAATGAAAGAACGTCAGGACCGTCTTCAAAATAAGAGCTCGTTGGAGGACTTATATTTTTTCTGAGTGGGGCCTCGGAGCCTCGTCTGCCAGATTCATGCGCTCATGATGACTGGTAGTTGTTGGACTCGTCAATGCATTGAACGAGAGGTGGCGCGCTCATTGACTAGTATTATATATATATAAGCAAACAGACAATGTGTTGATCGACACTCATAGAAAGAATTACAAAGATAGAAGGGCACACTAGACAACATAAAAGTCGAAAGGTACAGTTACCGTGCCGGGAATCGAACCTGTCACCTCCAAATGGCGTGTGCGCTTTGCTATGGAAACAAATCTAGTTAATATAATCACCAACTTCGCACGTATTTTAATGTCTAAAGCTATTAAACTAATCTTTCTATCATCAATCCATTACATGTCGCGATTTCTTCCGAATGTTTTTGTTTTCTTGTAAACATCTGTACATTCACAATTTCAGAGGCTTCCTTCGATTTTCCAGATGCTCGCTCATTGTGTCCTCTTCGCAATGCCGGGGTGCCGGGTTCGATTCCAGCTGCGGGATGCTTTGTCTTGCGTTGGTTTCGTAAGCGGTACCAAGAACTGACAGTTCAGAAGCAATTGCAAACTGCTGCACGTAAAATTTGCCTAGAAAAACCACACCAGCTTAAAATGCTATGGTTGGGTTTTGCAATGTCCTGTAAAGGATACACAACTAACCTGTTTTCTTTTGTTTATCACGCCGGTCGCCTTTACTTTCTGGGACTGTTCCTTGCATTTACTCAAGGCTGGTTCGACTTGATAGCCAAGGTAATTTTGAAAAATTGGGTCTGGTAGGACCCGAACCCACCACCTTACAATCCGCTGTTCTCGCCAGACAGCAGAGCTGGGTACATTTTATATTCCACCATTCTAATTTTGTGTGTAGTATAATTTCTCAACAACACAATGCATCGAATTCATTGAGAAACAGAAGGTCAAATGGTTTGGTTCATTCAGTAAGAATGCAGCTAGAACAACTAACTATCAACACAGGCGCTACAACTAAAAAGATCTGAATGGAAACCAGGAGGTCGCCCTCAGAGAAATGGATTGATGATATTAACGAGCTTTTGTATAGACAGAGGATGAAAATGGCCATTGTTGCTTAACAAGCACGGATCACAAACTTTTCCTCGCCATAACGCTTAACGGTACAAGCGGAAATTGATGTTCATGAGCGATGACGATGATTAATCTCTCATTATGTCGATAATCTTCGGTGCTTGTGAAAAATGGTTTCGATAATTCCTATGCTATTTTTATTTGTCATTGTTATTGTTTATTTTTTATTAACTAAATGTTATCAACTTTTACAAATACAAATACAGTCAACCTTAAGACTTAGATGAAAAACCTGTGATAAACACTCCATCAGACCCCAGAGAATAAACAGTCACAATTCTATGCAACAGTTGCTTCACAAAATGCGGCTTTCCTTGGCTGCGATCCGTTTTCTCAATGAGTGTTTTTTTCCTCCTCGTTCTTCCTCCACTGTAACATGTTTTTGTTTTTCTTCTTAAGTGTTTGTTTACTCCCGGCGGCTGAGATCCAGCCCAGGTAGGCAACAGGTGCGAGCGGGTGAAAATCATGGTAGGAGGTTGTGTTGAGTTTACACAGTTGTATTATTGGCTGGAACAACTCCACGTCAGTCGTCTCTCTCTTCCCTCTCTCTCTCTCTCTCTCTCTCTCTCTCTCTCTCTCTCTCTCTCTCTCTCTCTCTCTCTCTCTCTCTCTCTCTCTCTCTCTCTCTCTCTCTCTCTCTTTCCATCTGTCTCTCTCGTTCTCTCTCTGACTCCCCCTCTCTCTCCCTCCACCCTCCCCCAAACTACTTTTTTTTTCTTAAGTGGGGGTGGGAATAAAAGTACTAGTTTCCATTCAACTGCTTTCACTGTTGTTTTAGACGTGTTATTATAGAGACTACTACTGCTACCTCTACCACGGCCGCCTCCACTACTTCTACTACTGCTGCTGCTGCTTCTGCTGCTGCAACTATTACTACTACTACTACTACTACTACTACTACTACTACTACTACTACTACTACTACTACTACTACTACTACTACTACTACTACTACTAACACTACTACTACTACTAACACTACTACTAACACTACTACGACTACTACTACGACTACTACGACTACTACTACGACTACTACTACTACTACTACGACTACTACTACTACTACTACGACTACGACTACTACGACTACTACTACTACTACTACTACTACTACTACTACTACTACTACTACTACTACTTCTACTACTACAACAACTACTACTACTACTACTACTACTACTACTACTACTACTACTACTACTAACACTACTACTACTAATACTACTACAACTACTACGACTACGACGACTACTACTACTACTACTACTACTACTACTACTACTCTACTACTACTACTACTACTACTACTACTACTACTACTACTACTACTACTACTACTACTACTACTACTACTACTACTACTACTACTACTACTACTACTACTACTACTACTACTACTACTACTACTACTACTACTATTACTACGACTACAACTACAACTACTCGTTCGCAATCTTTTTCGTCTTCTTTTAATTCTTCTTCTATTACTTCTACCGATGTTGCTTTTGCAGCTGCTGCTACCACTACTACTATTACTACTGTTATTACTACTAAAAATAATAACAGAAATAATAATAGTAATAATGCTTTTTCTACTTCTGCTGTTTCCTCAATTGCTGTTATTACCACCACTTCTGTTTACTACTACTATTACCACCACTTCTGTTTACTACTACTATTACCACCACTTCTGTTTACTACTACTATTACCACCACTTCTGTTTACTACTACTATTACCACCACTTCTGTTTACTACTACTATTACCACCACTTCTGTTTACTACTACTATTACCACCACTACAATTATCGTTACTTTTAAAAGTACTTATGTAACAACAGCTGCTGCTGCTGCATCTACTACTATTCTCCTCCTCCTCCACCACCTCCTCTACCTTCTTCTTTTTCTTCTTCAGGCCTCTCTCTCTCTCTCTCTCTCTTTCTCCCTCCCTCCCCTCCCCCAACCTAATTTCTCCTTAACTGGGGTCGGAATAAAAATAGTAGTTTCAACTACTTTCACTGTTGCTTAGACATGTTACTATTAGACTACCACTGCTACCACTACTTCTACTACTGCTGCTGCTGCTGCTACTACTACTACCACTACCACTACTACTACTACTACTACTATTACTGATACTGCTACTACTACTACGACTACGACTACGACTACGACTACTACTACTACTACTACTACTACTACTACTACTACTACTAGTTCGTAATCTTGTTTCTTCTTCTTCTTCTACCGATGTTGCTTTTGCAGCAGCTGCTGCTGCTGCTGCTACCACTACTACTATTACTACTTCTTATACACCGAAAAAAAATAATAACATAAATAATAATAGTAACAATGCGTTTTCTACTTCTGCTATTTCTTCTATTGCTATTTTTACCACCCCATCTGCTTACTACTTCTATTACCACCACTATAATAATTATTAATTTTAAAAGTACTGTTACGACTGCTGCTGCTGCAGTTACTATTATTCTCCGCCTCCTCCTTCTTCTTCTTCTTCTTCTTCTTCTTCTTCTTCTTCTTCTTCTTCTTCTTCTTCTTCTTCTTCTTCTTCTTCTTCTTCTTCTTCTTCTTCTTCTTCTTCTTCTTCTATTATTATTATTATATATACCTTCTTGTTCTTTTTTGTTCACCGATTGTAGCTCCGTTGGAAAGACCAGGTTGTTCGTCCATCTAGACTTTGGCGTTGTGCCAGGGCCTGACTGTTGCGTGTATATCCGTTTTACTGGCTTATTTGTGTTCAGCTGGTTGTTGCTTGCCGCTCAGGCAGATGCACTCCGACTTCAAAGGAAGTCACCAGTTAGTCGACAGCTACGACATGCTTGCTATAAAGGCATTTTGACTTTTCTTCTTTTTCCCACAATGGGGCATCGGAACCCACTCGGGGATTACTAGTATATATTATTTTATTACTCTTTCTTTTCTACAGCTTTTCCTACTGCTGCTACACCTAGTAATTCTACGACCACCATGACCAAACACTACTGCTACTACTACTACTACTACTACTACTACTACTACTACTACTACTACTACTACTACTACTACTACTACTACTACTACTACTACTACTACTACTACTACTACTACTACTACTCCTACTACTACTGCTACATATATTACTTCTATGACCACCATTACCAAACACTACTGCTACTACTACTGCTACTACTACTGCTACATATATTACTTCTATGACCACCATTACCAAACACTACTGCTACTACTACTGCTACTACTACTACTGCTACTACTATTACTACTGATGCCACTACTTTTCTCTTAGGGTACTACTAGAATTCCTACTAATTATTACTACTAGTTTTTCACCCTTTTATGTTTTCCTTGTATTCTTTTCTTTTCTGACAACGGTTTTATACTTTGACTGTTTTACGATATGAAGTCAACCGTTCTGAGGCACCTCTTACGACATGCATGGTAGGTTGCAGTGTTACTATTCTCTGCCTCCAAACACGAAGTCAACATAGCCAGTTCGTGTCAGTGATGTGGTTATATCCATTAACATCTTTAAGCCTTTGGGTGCAATCCTCTTGGCTCTCAAGTGGGTCTAGTCTGAAACCTTTAAGCTGTCTTCATTCTCGTGAGGTCTCCTCTGTGAGTGAAACCACACAAGAACTGTGTAGGGGGCGTCAGTAGACAACAGTGGATTGTCTTCCGTCTATCTTCTGTGGTTTCATTTCATTAAGGATAGCTTTCTTTAAATGTTTTTTTAAATGGTGTTTAAAGCGTGCCGTCAAGAAGAACATAGTACTGATGATTTAAACGTTCGCGGGGAATGAAGAGAGACACCGCTATATAGTGGACCACTTGGGTGCCTGACTACCAAGGTTAGTTCCACAAAAGTCTCCCCACGGACCGCCCATATGCACACTTGCTCACTCCTGATTGGTCGACCTTTAGTCACCCGACCATCGGACACTGCTACGGGGGTATTTGGCAATGCCGTTCATATTGTATGTTGTATACTTTAAGCACACCAGCGCTTTTAACACTACAAAGACATTTAGAAACCGGGTCTAACACACAACCTCCCTTGAAAGTGTTGCAACCTATGTCACAGGTATTCTTTTTCTCGGAGGAAAAACTTAAATGCAAGACAATCCAGAAAAGAAACAACATAGCGGCAACCAGTAACCCACCGAACAGCAGACGAGTCTACAAAATGTATGAATGGAACGTGACCTGGTTTGTTTGGGAAGATTATCGTGGAATTAACCACCACCAAAAATTTCTCATAACATGGCTAGATTCGATTTTTTCTTAAAGTTGGAGACCCTTTCCACGCCTTTAGGCGTTGGGTATATAGGACTAGACCTCTATTTTTATAGACCATTCAGCTCTAGGTGGGTAATGTGGTCAGTATCACGCCGGCTGATTGGAATATTTTAGTGATTAGACAGGATTATCATCACAACACTCCGGACAGATCCATAGGTGCTCCGATCTCTTTCCTCTAAAGCACCACAAGTGTAAAATGACTGATGACCCCTGTTCTGTTTTGGTTATTTTACTATTCCTAATCCACTGTGGTGTGGGTCCGAAGGTCTTAAGTTCAAATCCAAACGCATCTGGATTGTTTTCAAACATAATTGGCTCCTATGTCGATCGAGCCTTAGATGGGTACCAGGTGTGTCATGAGAAGTAAAAGCGGTCATTACGTTGACCAAATCACCCATCATTTGTGTACACAATTATGTCCAGCAACATTTTCCCCAAATGACCTTGGCTTCCAGGTCGACCCACCCCTGAATGGGTACCAGGTGCAGTCCTGGGAAGTAAAGGTGGCTGGCACGACGTTGACCAAATCGCCCATCATTCATTCATTCATTCATTCAGTAGCATGTCCCTCGCGGAACCTCGCTGCCATAACAACCCTCCGGAAAACCTTCCTATCCTGAGCAAGATGTCCTGCGTCTGATACACCCATCTGGAGATCATCTGCCACATCCTGCACCCATCTTCTCCTTGGCCTTCCTCTTCCTCTCTTCCCAGGCATATACCCCTCCATTATTGTTCTCTCTAGACTTCCATGACGTTTCAAGTGACCAAAATATTTCAATTTTCTTTGTTTTATTGTCTTTACTAGCCAACCCTCTTCAATATTCAGCTCTTGAAGTATGGATGCATTTGTTCTTTTCTTTACCCAAGATATTCTTAGAACCTGTCTGTAACATTTATATTCAAATGCATTTATGCGCTGTTCCGCTTGTTTAGTAAGTGTCCAGGTCTCACAGGCGTATGTTGCAATGGGGAAAGATGCATGCTCTTAAAAATCTGACCTTTGTACCCATCATTGGCGTATACAAATATAAGACTAGCCTCATATAACCAAAAGACCCTGGCTTCCAGGAAGACCCAACCTTGAATGGGTACCAGGCGCAGTCCTGGGAAGTAAAGGTGGCTGGCACGATGTTGACCAAATCACCCATCATTGGTGTGTACAAATATAAGACTAGCCTCTTATAACCAAAAGACCCTGGCTTCCAGGAAGACCCAACCTTGAATGGGTACCAGGCGCAGTCCTGGGAATTAAGGACTGCAGGCGTGGTGCCGACTACATCACTCTCCCAGTGTCGATTGTCAATAAAGTATAGGTCTAGCCCTATATGCCCAAAAGCGTGGTAATGGGTCCTTTACTAATCCCATATGCCCAAAAAGCTTTAAGTGAGTAGAAGAATTCTCACTACACTTCATTAGTTTATAATATTAGTATAATTAGAGCACATCCCACTGCTTGTAATTAGGACTTAGATGTCGTTTAAATGATTTTGTTACTGCCTATGAATGATGAATGAATGAATAACTGTATCCAAGGAGTGAAACTGGAAGGACAGAATGCAAGAGGGGTCTGCGTGCCCAATTGGTAACCTTGGAAAAGAAATGTAGTTGGCTCGTTCATTCATTCATTCGCAGAAATATCAGATGTTCATGGCGATGATTATGATGATGAAGTCAATGCTGTTTACAAACAACAAGATACAATTAATTACACTCAGAATTCCTAGCAGAAATATCAGATGTTCATGGCGATGATTATGATGATGAAGTCAATGCTGTTTACAAACAACAAGATACAATTAATTACACTCAGAATTGTCCTATATGAGTCCTTCACGGGGAGGGGCTGGTCACCCTTCTTGTGCATGACACAAAGCACGAGCTCCCTAGTCACAGCTACTACCCATTTGGGGTTCAATAATTCTAGCCCTCGCGAACCCAACCGCAGAGTCGGAAACAAGGCTGCCCAAGTTGGTAGTTTTGTGCATATTCGGTACTATTTTCCCCCTGGCGAGAAATTTTGACAAAATGTATGAAATGCCTTAAAAGAGCTGCAGGAGTTTCAGGGAAAGACAGAATACGAAATCGCGAAATCAGACGAATACTAGGAATAAAGCCAGTCTTACAGGTCATCAAAGAACAGCAAATGAAGTGGTTTGGATACCTAACAAGAATGCCCTGGTACTATCTGCCACAGCGAGCCATACTCAAACGTTACAACGGGTATAGAGCGACTGGAAGACCTCGGAAATATGGAGTGATGGCATTAAGAAGAGCCTTACGGAAATGAACATCAATCTTAATAGTGTTCTTGACAAAGCTCTTTAACGAATGTTGCATCTCCCCTCGACACTTCAGTGAAGTATAATGTGGAAGAGAAGAAGAAGAAGAAGAGCAAAGCTGTACTTTTGGTGGCAACTCCGATGTTTTGGTACGTCTTCGAAATTTTGAATCAATTTACATTTTAGCATTGTGCTGAACCTTTTGAAAACAGTAACTGAGAGTGCGTTGACAATTAAGTGTATGCTGCAAATGTAGTTTTTGACGTGATTGCTGAGGTACGTATTTGAGCTGTCTCAGTTCCACAGACTGCGGCGTCCGTGGCTTAGGCGTTGCTGACTCAAAGGCGTTGCGAGTCTGACTCGTAACCCAACCTACCGCGATCGAAACCTGCGTGGGCTGCGTGGATTTTTATCGTGGTATGGGACGTCGCAGGTCGACCCAGACTCAAATGGGTACCAGGATGGGCTGTCCTGGGAAAGTAAAGACGGTTGGCGTAATGCTGACCACATTACCCACTGAGATCCGATTGGTCTGTAAAAATATGGGTCCCCTTCCCATATGCCCGTTGCGCCTAAGGGCGTGTAAAGGGATCTTTACTTTTTTAAAATTTTTTTAACAGTTCCACAGACTAGTGTAGAAGTGTCCGACCCGGCGACTAGCAGATGATTCTCTTCCATATCTTTTGTCACAGTTTATCATTTCAGTTTTTTTGACGCTGAAGCTTTTCTGATTTATTTCGAAGCAATTTGCGTCAGTGTGTTATTATATGTTTACCACTGTTCCTGTCTGTGTTTTTTTTTTTTTTTTAAATTGCTGTTCAAGTCTCTAAATTAGAGCGAGCACTTCCCGTGTGGGTTACAGGGCCCTTTTGTAGGAAAAAACAAGGAATAGACCCACTGCCTACCCAAAAAGCTGGTCGTAAGAGTCGACTAATTGAGAGCATCTGCCTGAGAGGAAAGGAGCCAGCAGTTTGTATAAATAAGTCAGATCTGTAAAACGGATGAACACGCAACACTCAGGTTCTGGAACAGGACTGCAGTCTAGAAGTGGATGAACAACCCATAACGTTCAGCCAGAGTTTGACAGCTGGTGACGCGAAGAAAAAGAAGAAGAAGAAGAAGAAGAAGAAGAAGAAGAAGAAGAAGAAGAAGAAGAAGAAGAAGAAGAAGAAGAAGAAGAAGAAGAAGAAGAAGAAGAAGAAGAAGAAGAAGAAGAAGAAGAAGAAGAAGAAGAAGAAGAAGAAGAAGAAGAAGAAGAAGAAGAAGAAGAAGAAGAAGAAGAAGAAGAAGAAGAAGAAGAAGAAGAAGAAGAAGAAAAAGAAGAAGAAGAAAAATGAGATGAAGGAGCGAGCAAAAAAATATGAATAAGTGAATGTTACTTCACATAATGATGAATAAAGATACATATAATACTCCTATTTTTTTTTAAAAAGCATAAGTTATCAGCTTCTTACGGAAAAAAAAAAGTACTATTGAAGTCGCTGGCAGACGAAAAATATTCTTTCTAGTTTGTTGTCAAGAAATGGACAAAGAAGTTCCATTATCATCAAACGTACGGGGTTATTTATTTTTATCCTATCCCAGATGACGTCACAGGACAGTCTAACATTTTAGAGGGTGGTAAGGCTGGGTTTCCCCACTTTCTGATGTTTTTGACGACCCCAAAACATCTAGAACTGAACATAACCCAAACCCACCTAGGTCCCACGACTGCATGCAGTCTATCTACCACCACCCCCCCCCCCCCCCCCTGAAATATTAAACTGTTCCGTGATCTGTGGATTTTCCCACGTACGGTAAGCCAGTTGTTTTCTTGATTGTGTGTGCGTGCGTGCGTGTGTGTGTGTGTGTGTAAAAAAAAGGGGAGGGGTGTATGTTCAAAGATGGTTAAAGGGCTTTTTACTTCCAAACTAGCTGTACCCGGCCACGCGTTGCTGTGGCCCAAAATGGTGAAATGGGGAGGAAAGAAAATAGCTCTCAGCTAACAGTGTCTGTCATATCCCCACCCCCCCCCCCCCCCACCCCCCCCCCACCCCTCCCTCGACGGATTGAAAAATCATCAATGGCTAAATTATTAAAATAGAAATAGTTAAGAAATGAGAACTTTAAAATAATATTTTAAGCTCTCTCAGCTAACTGAAGGATGGATTACTTATGACTTTACTACCGAAAACTGAAGAGTTTAGGTCATATATCGCAGCCTAGCTGTAAACCACAACACAACGTGCCAACCACCCTCTCTAGGGCGAACGAAGATTACCTGTGACATGACCATTGAGCATCACGTCGCCGCTGTCGCAGGCTAGCTGTAAAGCCCAAACCGAAAAAGGCGTAGATGTCGCAGCCTAGCCATAAACACAACACAACGTGCTAGCCGCATAGTTAATGGCTAAAAAAAAGTTATATTGCCTAGCGGGGAATCGAACGCGGGTCACTCGCATGATAGGCAGAATAGTTACAACTACGCTAACAAACACTCATGCATAAAGTGGAAATGAAATTATATAGTAATGCAAAGTTCAATAAGAGCTCAGCAGTAAAAAGTGGCCAATCAACTAAAAACAAATCCGGACCGGCAACAAAACAAATAATGATTTGACGGTTGCTGGAGCTACATCGTTTGTGGTTTGTGCATTTTTCTGACAAAAACTCACGCTTTGAGTCAAAGGCAACGTTGTGTGAAAATTTGAAAGCAATCGGTTCAGTAGTTTCCGAGTTTATAGTTAACACAGTCGAAAGTTTAACATTTTTATTAATATAGATTAAAAATTGTGTACCTGTTGGTATGTTTTTGGTACTTTTTCAGAAACAACAACAACAACAACAACAACAAAACACAAATTGTGTACTATTCCCCAAAACATTCCCGCACCCCTGGAATGAAACAGAAAATACGATCTTCAGACGGCGAGGTTATTACTAAAAATCTTCACCACTGAGATCCCGTATGAATTTTTTAAAAGTGTGGATGTGGATATTTGGAAACAAAACACTAAAAAAAAAAAAACTTTTTGACTCCTTCAATCTGCTACTTAGTTGAGCGGCCACTGTATCGAGTCTGTGTTTATTTGCTGACTCTTGGTCATACTGTTTCTTTGTGGCGTTTGGTTGCACCTTGTATTCCGATTTTCCGTTGTGGGTGTTTCGTTTTTATCTGAGTGAGGTTGGCCATCTTTTTTTTTTCATTTTGGCTTAGTTTGTTGTTTGGTTTGGCATGTAACACAGGTGCGAGGGAGGGGGGGGGGGGGGATTGAATGTTCGAAAAGCTGAGTAGTATATAAAGTAAGGTCGAAGGAGTGAGGGTGGTAGATAGCTTGCCAGGTAAGGATATGTAGCTTCAATTTCTTGATTTCGCTGGCCTTGTCCGTCTGGGTACTTGATGGCTGACTCTCTCATCCAGTGTGAGGTTGTAGTGACTTAGTCTTGGTTCGGACTGCTTGCAAGGGCTGTAGGCTGGGTTGATGTCAGGTTAGTTGTCGCTGGGCTCTCATCAGTTGCCTGGCGATTTCTTCTTATGGCCCTGCTGATGAACTGTTTGACTAGCGCTTGCAGGGCTTTGTAGATGTTTGTGTGCAGCCACTCTGTGAGTGACACTTTCTTGTTGTGGCTTTTGTAGTAGTCGTATATCTGCGTTGATATCATATTTCTTGCATTCCAGTAGGTAGTGGGTTGACGTGTTTGGGGATCTGCAGTTGATGCATCTTGGTTTCTTATTCGTGTCGGCCCAATGGCCCAGTCTCAGATTCCAGAGTTAGTTGATAGTCGGGATTTTGGTTCGCTCTTTTATCTGAGACTGGGTTTTGGGTTTTCTCAAAAGGTTGAAGGCGCGCCTCCCTTGTCTGCAGTTCCGCCACTGGATTTCCCAGGCTTCTGACGGAAGTAGTTTGGTGACTGCTCGCCCTTCCGACTTGCCTAGTCCTATGTTTGAGGAATTGGCGCTGCCGATGGCAACTTCATTGCCATAAATGCCTTTATGTGCTGGTATCCAGCTTATTGTGCGTTCGCAACCTTTGTTTTTAAGCTCCGTGGCTGCCGCTAAAATCTCTTATTTGACGTCATATCTGGAGCCTTTGCTTAGATCTTTGAGGGATAGCACTGCGGCTCAGGGAGGATGTGCGTTTTGTCCGGAGGGTTTGCTAGGTCGAGGCCGATTATTTCCTTTATGTCAATTAATTCTGCAGTGCATATAGCGATCCCTTCGGTGAGTTTAAAGTGTTTAGTGACTCCGAGTTGAGGAGAAGATGCCCACCCCGACTTTCCCCTTCTCATTTTTGCACCCGTCCGTGTATATTACGATGCTGTCTCTCACCAGATGTTCTATATAGTCTTCTGCTTTTTTTTTTCTTCTTCTTTAGCAGTCTGTTTGGAGATTAATTTTATTAGGAAGGTGTCGGTCGCTGGGGGAATCAGTTCCCATTTGGAGGGGGTGTGTGGGGGGGGGGGGGGGGTTTGCAGTGTGTTTGATGGTTTCCTTAACGGCCTGACCTATTCCGCTTCCTTCCACTGTTCTCGCCAGCAGCCAGGCTAATGGTTCTAGAAATCGCTGGACTTTGCTATTCCCTCAGTGGTGCACGTTGGGCAGAAAGGCGTTCGTGGCGGAATGTTCTGGGTCGGCGGTGGCTTGCATCCAATAGTTGAGGGCTAGTTGTCTACGCCTGAGATTTAGGGTCGTCTCCGAGGGTTACCTCCATGGCAGCTATGCTGGTACCTGGACCAGTTCCTATAATGGTAGCTAGGGCTTGTCTTTTGATGCTGTCTAGGCTGTCTTTGATGTTTTCGGCAGCTGGGTCATATACGATGGAGCCGTACTCCATTCTGCCTCTTATGAATGCTGTGGAGAAAGTTATCATGGTCTTAGTGTGGGCGCCATACCCGCTTCCTTTGATGATTTTTAGCATATTTACGAGTGGTTTTGTACGCTCCACCGTGAACGTTATGTGCCTTTTCTAGCTAAGTTGCTCGTCTAGCTCCATTCCTAGAAAGCTGGTGTGCTTTTTACTCTGGATTTGACTGCCTGCCATTTCTACTCTGTACGCTCCCTCATCATAAGGCTGCATATTTTTTTTTTTTTTTTCAATTGAAAATCATGAGGGCTGATTTATCGGTGTTAATTCTGAAACCCCGTTGGTTCATCCAGCGCATAACGTTTTTCAGCTCTGGCTGGAGACCGTTTCTTAATTGCGTAATCTTACTCCCCGTAATCCACATTGCACAGTCATCAGTGAATTGTAAGAGTTTAACTCTTTTGTCTGAAATTGCACTGTGGAGGTCGTTCACTAGTGAAAATCGTGTGGGAGATTACCGCCCCTTGGGGGAGGCCTTTTTCCTGGACGAGGATGGCGGATTCTTCGTTTTTGATCTGGACTGCAAAGGTCCTCTCGGAGAGGAAGTTCGTGATGTAGTTCAGGATTCTTCCTCTAAAGCTAAGCTTCTTGATTTTGATAATAGCCCCTTCGCGCCAGCATTGGTCGTATGCCTAGGTGAGGTCCAGGTAGACGGCCATCGTTTTATCTCCCCTCTTGAACATGACTTTAGTATAAATTTCCAGTCTTATTGATTTGTCTATGGTTGACCTGTTGGCACAGAAGCCTGACTGGGTGGGGCTGAGCATGTTCTCTTAGTCCAAAAAGAAGATTAGGCGTTTGTTGACGACCGTCTCCAATACCTTTCTCAGGTGCGAGGTGAGGGCAATTGGCCTGTAGGATTCTGTGTTCTGCAGCTCTTTCTTGGGTTTTAGTACGGGGATTACCAGTGGTTTTTACCATTGAGCAGGCTCTCGCCCGCTGCTCCATATCTTATTTATTAGATGTGTGATAGATTGTAGCACTTTAATGTGTAGCATTTTCAGTATGGGGTAGTTGATAATGTCAGCTCCTGCCGCCGAATTCGCCTTGTCTTTTATTGCGGTGGCTACTTCGTCCACAGTGATAATTGCATTTAGGGGGAAAGTGTCACTTGCGGAATTTTTTGGTCTCCCTCTCTCCTTCTCGAAGTAACGGTTTCGTCTGTCGATCTCGTGTGCGCCTAGTCGTTCGTTTGAGCTGACATTGCAAAAATGGCGTCCGAAGGTATCGGCCATTTCTTTGTCGAAGATGGCCAGGGAAGGACGTTTTAATGTCGGAATATTTTGGTATTGCTGGTCCCCTTTGATCGCCTTTATTTGTTTCCAGTCTTTTGTGGGGGCGGTGCTAGGATTCAGTAACTGGCAGTAGAGTTTCCAATGGCTTTCTTTTGCCTTTCTGACGGTACTATTAGTTTCGTTCTGTTTATTTTTATAATTTTGGAGGTTTTCCTCATTCCTTCGTCTGCGGTATTTTCGCTACACGTGTAAGGATTGACTACTTTGATATACTATAGGGCTAGGTCCAACTCCGCAGAGATACTATTCACCCGACGAGAGCGTCACCAAATTCCGTATGTCTGGTGACGACTTTTGGCGATCTCTAAAATGTTCGGGGGTCGGTGCATTTTTTTAATTCACCCTAGACCAGGACATCCCGAGGTTTCCGGGAAAGTTTAATATTCTAGGTGCGTTTTGGGCTTGCATTAGAGCTAAGTTTGGGATCTTTGACAGCTACGACCACCTCAAAGACACCGAGTAACCCTACCCCTAACCCTGACTCTGACAATGACCCTAACCTCTAACCCTGACTCTAGACATAACCTTAACCCTTTCCTAACCCTACTCATAACCCTAACTCTAAACCCTAATCCTAATCCTAACCTCAACCATTAACACCGCTAGAATATTGGACTTTTCCGGGATTTTGTGGATTTCATTTGTTGCAAAGACATTCTAGTTATATTGTTTTCCGGTTTTCTTAATGTGTGTCCTATCCAACGTCAGCGTCTTTTCTTCACCTCTTGGTCCATTGGAGATTGCTTAGTTCTCTCCCAAAGTTTTACATGCGTGATTCTAACTTACCATTTTATTTCCTCTATTCTGCACAGGCACCAGTTAATGAATATCTGTAGTTTATTAGTAATTGCCTAAGTTGTTCTCCATGTTTCCGTCCCATACAAAAGTACTGATCTGACATTAAAATTTAAAAAAATTTAGTTTAGTTTTTTTTTTTCTTTTGACCTCCATAAATTCCCTAGTGCTATAAAAGCTACAATTACCTTTTGTATTTTTATTTTAATATCTTTATCAGTTCCCCCATCTTTATCTTCATTATTGCCTAAATAGGTGTTCGACTCCACGTCTTGGAGTGGGGTGCCATTAAAGAGAAACCACAGTATTATTTTGCCTGATTTAGTTTCTTTATCTTTTTCTTTCCTTTATGCAAGGGTTATAGGTGTTTACAAAGTTGTGCACTGTTTGCAGACCATTCTTGTGCAATCATAGAAACAGATGTACATATGTAGTTGCGCTGAGAATTAAACCAAATCAAAGCAAATCTGTGAAGCTGAAGAGATTAAGAAGATAAGTGGTGTATGAATGAAAGTGATTGTTCTCATGTTGCTGTCTATTCTCAGTATTCTAGACATCAATTACTTATGCTCTGCTGTCTGAGCCTCTGCTATTACATTAGATTAAAAAAAAAACAATACCCTGAAATCCGGTACAGCTCTAACAAAAACAGGTACGCGACTTCATCATAGCCATTTGAGGCTGGGTCGACCTGGGAGCTAAGGTCATGTCTAAAAGTAAAGATCCCATTTCACGCCCTCAAGCGTATCGGGTAGATGGGAAGAGCACCCATATTTTTACAGACCAATGGGCACTAGGTAGGTAATGTGACGCCGGTCGTCTTTACTTCCCCAGGACAGCCATTCTGGTACCCATTTTGGTACCCACTTTGGGCTGGGTCGACCTGCGACGCCCCATACTATGATAAAAATCAACACAGCCAGCAGTGGGTTTCGATCGCGGGACGTTACAATTTCGAGTCGGACTCGCATCACCTAAGCCACAGACGCTACAAGGTCATATATGGGGGGGGGGGAAGGGGCGAAGACAAGCCGACTGGATACGAATTTATTTGAAAGTTGGAACTACGACCCCCAGGCAAGTGTCTTTCAGTTACTCCACGGCGGCTCCTATGGCATTGTTTATAATAAGAACGAAATTCACAAGTATTGTCTGAATTTTTTCATCTGGGGACGCCGGTGTGTTAGGAAATGAACAGGCGGACGGACTGGCTGACTCGGCAAAACTTGATGGAATACTGATACATGATAAGGCAGACATGGTAATTGCCTTGTGGGAGAGCGCGTTTACAGTTCGGAGGAGCAGATGGATCAACACAGTCTGGTGAGATTGATGCAGGGGGAAGTGACGAGAGGTTCAGGCAGATGCTCGAGGCTCCGAAGAAAGGCA
Source organism: Candidula unifasciata (assembly GCA_905116865.2). Taxonomy (NCBI): domain Eukaryota; kingdom Metazoa; phylum Mollusca; class Gastropoda; order Stylommatophora; family Geomitridae; genus Candidula; species Candidula unifasciata. The sequence continues at coordinate 276,620 of CAJHNH020002024.1, forward strand.
AGACGGACGTTTAATCAGAATGCTACTGGCACCATCAGTATCGGAACTCTTCGCTGGCTGCTAAAGATGGAGACGGAGCGCTTATCTGAATGCCCCGAGTGCTTTTATGTCGTTTTTTGAATCAAATCAAATCATTGACAAGTATTGATGTGTACTCGTAGATGCAATGTAAAGAAGTGAAACCCATTATCACGAACTCTAAGAAGATCTTACGCCATCTCCACTAAAACAATATCAGCTTCATCAACAATGTTATTATCAGAATCATCATCATCATCGAGTGCCTTGCAAACTAAGGGTGTTATCATGCTTCTCCACAACTGGCAATCTTCAAAAGCATGTGTCAATTCGTGTATCAACACCCCTCCATACCATGACAGAAGGTTGCTAAGAATCGTCTCTCGTTGTCATTTTCTGACAATTCCCCCTCCCCCCTCCCCCGCCCCCACTGATCTTTCCAATTTTCTTCTTCTCATAGCATGACCCCTACCTTAGCTCCACAAAAGTTAAACAATGAAAGTTGTTCGGATCTTTCCTCCTCAATATCCCCACATGCGCTAAACGGCTGGTGACTTAACTTTTTTGTTGATAACGAAACGTGTGGTTTAAAACACCCATTACGACTAAAATAGTTATTAATAAACTATAAACATTCATTTATGGAGTCATCAGATAATCAGCCCGACACTCCTTACTTTTAGGAAAGGCAAGACGGGCATATAATCCATGGTGTACTGTTTTTGTATTCCGTCCTTTTCAGGATTTTCGTTATTTGAAGCCCCACCCTGGCTCTTACCAGCGGCCGCAATATAGCCTGGCCATTAATATGGCATAGAGGCTGAACGCGGTTTCTGGGACCACTCCACGGTGATCCTCACCCACATGGTGGCACATTGTGTCATCGGGTGTTTATCGCCTGTGTGATGTCCTGGTGGGGTAGAAAGTCAGTCAGTCGGCATATAATCGCACTGCTAACGCTCCATCAGTTTTGGAAATAAGCACTTGATGCTGAAGGTGGGAACTGGCCGCTAACAGGAATGTACGAATGTGCTGTGATGTAGGTTCTTAACGCCACTAAACTCAATCATTCAGTAAATAGTGTATGCACTGAACAAAATAATGTAAACGCAGTATGAAATAATACTGAAATAAAAGTAATGAAGTAATTTCCTGGAGAGGGAAAAAAACGGGTAAGACCAGGAAAGATCCTGCATAGAACCATGATCAGTGAAGGCTCAACCACAGGCCTAAACAGCCTCGACGACCTAAACCAGGTGGCAACTAACCGCCAGACATAGAGAGCTGTGACCTCTGCTTTCTTCACCGCTCTCGGTTCAACAGTAAGACCAACTAACTAACTAACTGACTAACTATTTAACTTCATAGATAACTAACTAATTAACAGACTAGCACACTAATAGACAATCTAATTAACTAATTAACTAACTAGCTAACTAAATAATAACCAACTAGCTAACTAACAAACTAACTAACAGACTAACAAACTAATAGACAAACTAACTCACTAACTAACTGATTAACTAATTAGCTAACGAAAAAATAACCAACTAGCTGACTAACAAATTAACTAACAGACTAACACACTAACAGACAAACTAACTAATTAACTAACTAGCTAACTAATTAATAACCAACTAGCTAACTAACAAACTAACTAACAGACTAACACACTAACAGACAAACTAACTCACTCACTAACTAATGTACTAACTAGCTAACTAAATAATAACCACCTAGCTAACTAACAAACAAACTAACAGACTAACACACTAACAGACAAACTAATTCACTAACTAACTAACTAGCTAACTGACTGACTAACTAACAAACTAACGAACAGACTAACACACTAATAGACAAACTAACTCACTAACTAACGAACTAACTAATTAACTAACTGACTGAATAACTAGTTAACTAACGTACTAACTATAGTTTATTTAACAATAGATAAACGCACATACAAGCCATTTTCTCGAAAACTGTCAGTTATATCGCAATGATCTGTTTGCATGCAGTTTTTGAATATCCGTGACGCAACAATAGTGGTTTTCTTTAGTCCATAGATGCTCATGGTGCTGAATACCAGCCAATTTCTTTCATCTTTTCGAACCACGTTAATTTAGCAGAGTGAAATTTTAGAATTTACAGTAAACATCTTAATTTCCCGTTCAATATTTTTGTTCGAGGCGTGTCTTCATAATACATCGATAGGTGAAGTAAATTTATTTGTTGTTATTTATGTTTAACTGAGCTGAATTGCAAATGTGTTTATTTATTGTTGGACGAACTGTGGCATAGTTAACAAAGTAACTAATTACCTAACTACCTACCCAACTAAATAACTAGCTAACTATCTAGCTAACTAACTAATTAATTAACTAACTAACTAGCTAATTTACTAATGAAATAAGAGCTAATGTGCAATTTACGCAGAGAGTTAAAGATATAGCAAGATTCAAAAGGCGAGGTAAAGACGCTGATGCTGGATAGAATACTCGTTGAGAGAACCTGTTAACTCATTCAGTACCAAGCAGTTGTTTTTTAACAAGTTATATTTTTTAAGTTGATATTCCAACTAAATGCACGGGGACCAATAATAATATTTTGCGACAAAAAGAGATAATATTAGTGGTTCTCAAACTTCTCTATAGTCGCAAACCCAGGTGACCCGTGACCTTAAACACTACAGATAAAGGTCGTAAGAGTCGACCACGACCAGCTCCAGATTTATAATATAAATTTGGAGCTGGCCGTAGAGTCGACTAATTGGGGAGCTTCATTTGAAGTCGAAGTGCATCTGCCAAAGAGGCAAGGAACCAACAATCTGTATTCAAGAGATTGAGAAATGTAAAACTGATGCACACACAACACTCAGGATCTCGAGCAGGACTGCAGTTCAGTAGTGGACGAGCAACCAGAACGTTCCGCCAGTGTGTACAGCTGGTGAACGCGAGGAAGAAGAAGAAGATAAAGGTCTTTTTAATCAGATGAATGAAAACATAAATTACCATCACACGCTGTAAAATACACAAAGCGGTGGGATAGCGAGGCCCCCCCCACCTCCCCCCCCCCACCTCCCCCACCTCCCCTCCCCCTGCCCCATCCCTGCCGACAATCCCTATCAGCAGAAAGAAACATCTCACACAAAGCAGCTTTATTTCTACGTTGTTTCACCAGTGGCAGAAAACATAATCACTCAGTACAAATCATTAAAACAAATCATAGTCCGTTCCAGAAATCCTGTCCTACTTTAAAACCTGTAACTCGGTAACCGGTCGGTGTAAGTTGTTAAAATTTGGCATGCAACCTCTTAATAATCATTCCCTTCGAAGAATTTTAAAACCATAATTATTTAAACTAACACCAAGTTTTCAATTTGCATTGTTTGAAATGTATGAAAAAAAAATAAAAGTCACCAATTCAAAGCAAGCAATCAGCGTGCTTGCAGTTTTGAGTCACTGGAATTTTTCGAAACAAAACTGCACGCGTGTAACAGGAGTCTGATTCTCATGTGATCATCTCCAGCATTAACCTCCCGTGAGTTGCCGATTTTTCATTGCATATCGGATAGGCTTTTAAGATAATCACTACGCCCCGCTGCACTTGCGAGCTGATTTCCAATAATCTCCAGGTCTTTGTCAGTTACTGCCTATTCTACAGGGGAGGCAGGGACGGTTGGGATGTGGACAAATTATTAGTCAAATAAAGATGAAAGAAATTCTCAGCTTTAAGGAAACAGCAGCAACTTGGCAATTGTTAATTATAAGGACCTGGGAGATTGAGTTTGAAGTTTTAAGTTTGAACAACGGATCACAATCATGGCACACGGGTAGTAATCCATTAGTGCTTCGTTCTTCTTCTAGCTCGTCTTAGTCCGAAGAAGCTCTGAAAAGTGCACAGACTCTACAGCACCGGCTGAGATCCTGAAATAATTTGGGTAAATTTCAAACTCCAAATGTTGCCCCGACAGCGCCGTTAGGCTACTTTTTTCGATTTCAACTACCAAGGGAATTTTTATGTGTGCAGCTATGCACACGGGCGTCTGATCTCACTACCCAGAGACCGAGGGAATTACTTGAAGTCCAAGTCCACGTGAAAAAATCCCAGCCCTTACCGGGGATTGAACCCGGAACCACTAGCAGTCAGGGCGGACACCATGAGAGATTAAGGCCACATGTACAAATTCTTGCTGATCCTCACAGTTTTCGAGATATTTGTTACAAATGTGACGGCATGAGTTTTGAAACGCATTATAGTAACCAGGAAAATGAAATCTCTGCCAAGAGCTGCAGGAACGACCAGAAGAGATCAAATCACAAATGATGTCACAAGAGAAAAAGTCGACACAACGCCATTTTACTTCGTACTCATCACAAACTAGGTTGGTGTTTCCTCTAGCGACTCGTCTTGTCATAAATACGGACAGAAAAAAAGTCTTTAACAGTATGTACGACCAGAGAACGCGTATTGAAATAAGAAATACAATGACTGAGAATGACTGAGATCAATGGCAACGAACAAGAAAAAGAGACCAAAGGTGTTGGACTGGATCCAGTCGATGATAACGAAAGGAATTTATAGGACAGAACTCAGTGATAGACAAGACTGCGAGCACAGTCTGACGTAAAACGGCATGGCAGAAGGATGATAGTGACGATGAAGTATATGCCGAGAAAACCGAGCCAGTTGATGACAAGGACTAGGAATAGTTTATAGTGTAAGTATATTTAGGACCACATTTGAAGATAAAAGAAAGAAACAGAAGAAGAATCAGCAATTCTTCCAGGTGTGTGTACTGACAAATTTGTGTGTGCGCAGGAGGTATCACCCATCTGTCATATCATTAATCAGCGCAGGTGTTGGAGTGAGCAGAATATCCTTGATGCGTGCAGCATAACGTAACTACTTGAGTCTCGGCTCTACTGCTCACCATTCTGTAAGATCACATGTATGCCAGTACGTATGTAATAAGTGGTGTGTGTTTCTTCTCGTTATCTAGGCAGTGTTCATGCGTGTGTGGTGGATGATCTTCTCACACGCTCCACGTTACACAACTGGAACAAGCCGACAACGATGTGAGCCTACGAGACATTAATTTATTGACGTATTTACACTTACAAACTAGAATGTCCGGTCAGTGTCCTAGTGAACAGCTCTCGTACCCAAACTCACGCAGCCTTCAACGAACAGTCTTCTTCAAGCATTCACTGACCAAAGTTGGCTCTCATGGATTCACGTTGAGGTTCTAGCCATCTCACACACTGGCATGGTCGATCTCGGCTTCACACTTCGTCAGCAGGGTCTCCTTTCTTCACAATCACTCTCACGTTGACATTCTCACTTTCAGTCGTACGTCCTCTCACTCCAACAGGTCGACACAAACTAAACTTGACCAGAGTCAAGTCTGACTTATACCACGGGTTCGTTTCACGTGACAACACGTGGTGGTCCTTTACTTTTCATGTGGCGACCTTGGGTCGCATCATCGTGGTCCCCGTGATAACCAGTGGTTAGTCACCTATCTCCAGATTCTCGTTTAATCCAAGTATCTGGACTATCTCGGAGTTTTAGGTTAGCTTTGGGCGTTCCCCCCAACCATCCTAAACTGGGTGAAAATATCCCCCATTACAACGTAGATCTAGCTAACCAGAATAATTAAAATTAGGTGCTGAAGTCTGAGGCAACCAGCCAGGAGGCGCATTGTAAAAATCAGGATGCCACGCGCAAACGCTATAGGAAATGTTTATTTTTCTGCGAATAGATCGTCTCAAAAATCATGCACTGAAACACGCAGGGAGTTAAAAGTAAAACATTAAACTAGAAATCACTTTCAATAAAGAACATTTACACATACCCACAGGGGCATAGGCGTAAAGGAAGGCCAAAAAACAATTGCAGAAGAGAGCTGGAGAATGAAGTTAGAAAGATGGGGAGGACATGGGGAGAACTCCATGTAATGGCGAAGGATAGAACGACCTGGCGTTAGTTGGTTGAGGGCCTATGCTCCATTGGGGGATAGAAAGGCTGAAGAAGAAGACACGTACGGCTCGCTGAGCGAATTACAAAAGACAGTGAAGTTTATACTAGAGACACCATTACAGATATAGAGTATTGGGGTCCGTCTCCTTTAATGGCATGAAAACGCAGAAGTCTTTTTGAGGGTTTTTGGTAGCGTGCATTGTTAAGCCATTTTATATTGCGCACATAAACCTAGTCACAATTATAACCTAAAGCTCCCCCTTCAAAGATGCTAGCTGAACGTGACAATTTCTTTTTTTTTCAGCAAATTACCAGCACCAACAGTATGACTGTTAGAGGACTAGGTATCCTTACCTAAGGAAAGCCGCTGTGGTATAACCACTTGACGCTCGCCTGTTGCTTCGACGGTCGTGAGTTGAAATCCAAACGCAGCCGGGCTGTTTTTCCCTCCCAGAAAATGGCAGTTGCTCCCAGTTCGAATTTTAAATAGATAGATAATATAATGTCGTTTAATTTTTATCGGTTAAAAAAAAAACTAAAGAATCAGTCTGCAAAACCACATATATAATATTATATTATACTCTAAAAGGCTTTAAGTTACAACTTGAAAATATGTGTGTGTTTTTCCCCTCTATTTTTCCTAAATGGAAAAGCATTAATTGTGACGCGTATCAAGTCATTATTTAATTTAATTTAAGTAGGCTACAATAGAGTAAATTACTACCCAAAGTCTTCCCCATGTGGGACTCAATTTTTCGTTATATTCAAGCCCCATCCTGGCTTTTGCCAGGGGCCTTAATATAGCCTGACCGTTGAACGCGGTTTGTGGGTTATCTCCACGGGTGATCCTTATCCGCATGGTGGCACTTCGTGTCACCGGGCGTTTATCGCTTAGTGTGATGTCCTGGTGTGGTACAATTTACGTACTCACTTACTTAGAGTAAATAACAGAGTGTTGGGTGGTTTTCATAGTGTCCATGACCCCAGGTTCTGGCATCCCTGCTTTAGTCTTCTCTGTTCCTCTATACCCAGTGTAGCAAACGTCTCCAACAAACCCCCAGATCAAGTTGATTTATCGCATACCACATGTTATCCTTTCTCCTTCCCTTTTTTTTCCCAACTTCATTTTGTAATCACCATGTTAGTGTTCCTTTCTCCCCTCCCCCCCCCCCCCCCCCCTCTTTTTTTCCACTCCTCGTAATTTATTTGTTCCATTAAGGAAAATTTATATTGCACTGAGATTTCTCAGTGCGTTTCCTTTCCAGCATCAGCATCTTTTCCTCAATTCTGGCTTCACTGGTATTTAGGTTCACACCCATGTCGCCAAAGTAGAGATTCTGCAATACCATTTAATTCTCTCCATTTAGTTTAGGCACCATAGTCCTTGCCTGCGTAGAACTACAGGTTGTAACGGCTTTGGGTCCACTGATTATAACTTCTTGTGAGGTGAAACTTGTGTCTGTGAGGTCTTCCCTGTTGATCGTCAACAAGACTGAGGTTCTTCAAACCCGTGAGGGTATGGTTAACCTCCAGGTAGCAGTCCAAAGGGTACAAACCGATCGATCGATCAGGCAGCGTTAATGAATGTGTGTAATTTATTAATAATTACTTACAAGTTGGTTCGCGGTGGATATGGTGGACTTTCTACACTCAGAGGATTGGAAAGACATACATATAATCAAACTGCTACTGGTACCAGAAAAATGAAACCCCCTCGCTGGTAGCTGCTGGAGATGGGCGCGTATACGAATGTACCGAGTGTTCTAATGCCAGTTCTTGATTCATCACAGTCAATATCTTGTTTACCCTTTTTCATGCTTCACACAACAATACTGAATTGAAAGTAGAGTTCAGTTTTTGAAGTATGGTACCTATGTTAATGCCATTTCACTTTCGAAAAATTCCAATTAACACTTGCCTTCTGTATTCATTAAAAATAACTATAAATGCGTCATCAAAATGAAACGTTGGAGCAGTCAATTATGACTCCCCCACTAAGCGGAAACTGTTGTCGCTTTTACAGCCTGCCTATTTCGATGTTACACAAAAAATCCGTAATTCGAGCCGAACAGTGTAGAGGTTACAGAGTATGAAATAACATGTAATATGTGGGCGGTGTGGCTTTTGGGTTTCCGCCCCACTTCCAATCAAATTGAAAAATGAAAATAGAAGGCACATTTTGCTCGCTTTTCGCGTTGTTGTCAATTGCGATGCATGACAAAAGGTTATAGTTAGATTTCTAAAATTATTGTGTAAAATTCAATTGCCTGTATGGGTATAAAAATAGCCCAACATGTACATTATACCTTTAGGTCATTCCCTAAGAGTGCGTCTGAGTTGCAGTAATGTCGCGCGGGAAACCCACTCATTAATTAAAAAAATGAAGGTTCCTTTTCTACGCCTTTAGGCGTATAGGGCTTAGAGGACTAGACCTATATTTTCATAGACCAAATCGACTCAGGATGGGTGATGTTGTCATCATCACGCCGGCCGCCTTTACTTCCCCGGACTGCACCCGGTACCCACTAAGGGCTGGGTCGACCTGGGAATCAAGGTCTCAGTCAATTAATACGTGAGGCTAAACACTGACGCCCACTCAAATTCAAATATAGTCCATTCCAGAAGTCCTGTTCAGATGTTAAAATCTATGTATCAGTTACCGTTCAGTGTAAGCTGTTGACATTTGGCATCCAACCTAATAGGGCTACAACTATATTTTAAAGAAACCATTTGCTGTTGACATTTGGCATCCAACCTAATAGGGCTAGAACTATATTTTATAGAAACCATTCAGTGTAAGCTGTTGACATTTAGCATCCAACCTAATAGGGCTAGAACTATATTTTATAGAAACCATTTGCTGTTGACATTTGGCATCCAACCTAATAGGGCTAGAACTATATTTTATAGAAACCATTCAGTGTAAGCTGTTGACATTTGGCGTCCAACCTAATAGGGCTAGAACTATATTTTAAAGAAACCTTTTGCTGTAGACATTAGGCATCCAACCTAATAGGGCTAGAGCTATATTTTATAGAAACCATTCGCTGTTCACATTTGGCATCCAACCTAATAGGGTTAGAACTATATTTTATAGAAACCATTCGTTTTTGACATTTGGCATCCAACCTAATAGGGTTAGAACTATATTTTATAGAAACCATTCGTTTTTGACATTTGGCATCCAACCTAATAGGGTTAGAACTATATTTTATAGAAACCATTCAGTGTAAGCTGTTAATGTTTGGCATCGAACCTAATACGGCTAGAACTATATTTTATAGAAACCATTCAGTGTAAGCTGTTGACATTTGGCATTCAACCTGTTAATAGTGCTAGAACCATATTTTATAGAAACCATTCAGTGTAAGCTGTTAAATTTCGCATTCAACCTGTTAACAGGGCTATAATACGTTTTGTAGATCAATCGGCTTTTGATGGGTGATGTATTCAGCATTATGACGGCTTCTATGTATATATATTTTATAGAAACCATTCAGCGTAAGCTGTTAATGTTTGGCATCCAACCTAATACGGCTAGAACTATATTTTATAGAAACCATTTAGTGTAAGCTCTTGACATTTTGCATCCAACCTAATAGGGCTAGAACTATATTTTATAGAAACCATTCAGTGTAAGACAATTGGCATCTAACCTAATAGGGCTAGAACTATATTTTATAGAAACCATTCAGTGTAAGCTGTTGAAATTTCGCATTTAACCTAGTAGGGCTAGAACTATATTTTATAGAAACCATTAAGTGTAACCTGTTGACATTTGGCATTCAACCTAATAGGGCTAGAACTATATTTTATAGAAACCATTAAGTGTAAGCTGTTGACATTTTGCATTCAACCTGTTAATATGGCATTATGACGGCTTCCTTTATATGCCAGGGTTTGTATCTTCTACACACTCAAACGTGACATGAGCTGGGAGTCATGGTCACTTTAAAAAAAATCGGCCTCTATCAGGACCCGAACCATATCCGCTGGCGAACGTCTAGCCACCACACCGGGGCGGCTCCATTCAATCCGGTACTCTCTCAATAGAGAGCAGTGATTACTACAATGATGATGAATGCCCGATCTAGAAAAAAAATAATAATGTAGCTATAGTGAAGTCAACTGAAGGCCAGGTTTATGTGCATTTCCATTATTTACTGCAACAATCAGTAAAAGTAAACTTTCACTAGAGTTATATCGTATCTTTGTGAATATTTTTTTTTCTATTTTACACCTCTTACATTATTATTATTATTCTTTTTTTTTTTTTTTTTCATTTCGCTGATATGTTCCTTGAAACTTAGACTGTGAGAAAAGGGCTTTAGAGAAGGTGAATGCTATACTGGTCAGATCTGAGTGGAGGGGGGGGGGGTAACTGCTAAAAAGTGGAACTGTAACCTGGAGCTACGGCCCAAGATACTGCCCTAAGTTGGTGCTTGCGCTACAATGTGAATACCTGCCTAGAGGGTTCTGACCATTTCACAGCCACGCCAGTAACCATGCTCTGGTAAAAAAAAAATTACTACAGAAAATTCTGAGGAATGACGAACAGAGAAAGAGAATCTCCAAATATGCACTAAAACGAGACATTGATGGGTTGAGGAAAAGAGGGCGTCCAAAAGAAAATTAAAGACCTTTATTCCTATGCTCCTGTGGGTTTTAATGCAGAGACATTCTAGTTATACTGTTCTCCGGTTTTCTCAATGTGTGTCCTATCCAACGCCAGTCTTTTCTTCACCTCTATGTCCACCGGGGCTTGCTTAGTTCTCTCCCAAAGCTCTACATTAGTGTTCTATCACACCATTCAGTCCGGCTCTATAGCGTAGTCGGCTAAACTGTAGTTGGCTAAAGCTCATGTATTGCTCGTTGCTCCGTTGAGTTTCAATCACATATACGGCAGAGCTGGAGACAAAGATGAGTTTCTATCACATATACGGCAGAGCTGGAGACAAAGATGAGTTAGAGGGCAGAAAAATACAACTATTGTTATCCCGAGCGAAGCCGGGCAATGAAATCTAGTGACGTAGTTTTACAATTTACAATTACAAATGTGCTGCTTTTTTTTTTTTTTTACAGCGGCGGATTTTTATGATTTATTTAAAAAAAAAAAAAACACGTAAAGGACCCTTTTCCACGCCTTTAGGCATATAGGGCTAGACCTATATTTTTTATAGACCAATCGGCACAAGATGGGTGATGTGGTCAGCATCACGCCTCTATGATTTATGCTTCACTAATAAGTCGTTTGTCGGCTCTGTGGCTAAGTCGATGCGTGCGCTTCGTAATGCGGGGTACAGGTTCGATCCCAGCTCCTGGCCATACGCCTTTTGTAGGCTGTTAGTTTGGTCGATGATCGTAGCTCCTGTGCCAGATTAAATAGTGAAAACTAAGCAAGCTTCAGTGGTCCAAGAGGTGAAGAAAAGACTCTGGCGTTGGATAGGAAACACATTGGGGGAAAAAAACCAGAGAACAGTATAACTAGAATGTCTTTCATTAAAACCCACAGGGGCATTGGAATAAAGAAAGGGCAAAAAACACATGGAAAAGGGAGCTAGAGAATAAAGCTAGAACGATGGGTAGGACATGAGGAGAGGTGCATGAGATAGCAAAGGATAGACTTGACGTGAGTTGGTTTAGGCCTATACTTCTTTGGGGGCTATAAGTTTCATATTTTGTTTCTCCACGTACGACAGTAATGTGCACACTGTTCGGGTGTCTTTGATACAGGAACGAAGCAATAATGTGCTGATCCGTTTGCCGTGAACTTGCAACTGCGATGAACTAATGAACTAATTGGAACAGAGCACGTATGTGGAACCCGTGTTTGATGACCCGTGTGTGATAACCCGTGTGTGGTGACCCGTGTGTAGTGACCCGTATGTAGTGACCCGTATGTGTTGACACGTGTGTGATGACCCGTGTATGGTGACCCGCAATGTGGTGACATGTGTGTGATGACCCGTGTGTGATGACCCGTGTCAGGTGACCCGCAATGTGGTAACCTGTGTGTGATGACCCGTGTGTGATGACCCGTGTGTGATGACCCGTGTATGGTGACATGTGTGTTTACCCGTGTATGGTGACCCGCAATGTGGTGACCTGTAATGTGGTGACCCGTGTGGGATGACCCGTGTATGGTGACCCGCAATGTGGTGACTTGTGTGTGATGACCTGTGTGTTGACCAGTGTGTGGTGACCTGTAATGTGGTGACCTGTAATGTGGTTACTCGTGTGTGGTGACCCGTGTGTGGTGACCCGTATGTGGTGACCCGTGTGTGGTGACCTGTAATGTGGTGACCCGTATATGGTGACCCGTGTGTGCTGATGTCGGGAACTGTAACTAACTACCAACCCTAATTACCAAGCCCCTTTTGACAAGTCTTGTCTAAAAATGCTGCCACGGGCAAGAGACTGGGGAAACTCACCCAACAGTTCCGAATCAATTAAACCTACATCAAAGCCGAAACAAAGACCTTAGAAGTTTTCATAAATTTCCAGAAACAAAATAATAACCCCAACTGACTGCAACACACGGTCACTACAGTCGCGTAATCACAGGATTTATAATGAATAATTCATGAGTCTTTCTTTTTTTGTCTCAGACATTTAAAATGTACCGTTTTAGAAGGACAAGTAAAACAAGAGTAATTCAGTAGCGATTTTTACTCCCAGCGTACTCAGTTGGGATTTGTGTAAATTATTCAACAGACTGCTAGGTAATGAAACAAAATAATTTAATTGCGTGGGCGGAATTAAACTGTCAGCGCTGCACGGACTGCTTGAGGTGACAGGCAGAATTAAACCACCTACAGGTTTAAATTTAGAGCAAAAAATAATCGAAGCTGTCGAGTGTAAATAAAGGCGCTGATGAAAGAACAAAAGTTTTCCGATGAAAGGGCTTCTGAATTATTCATCAGTGACAGAATTAACGTTATTAACAATCAATCGGTGGTCAGTAGCTTTCAGGGAATGTGGGGGAGGGGGCGTGTAATCTAAAGTACTAATAGTTCACGAGTTAGGCGGAAGACAACGTCATCATTTACTAGAATCCCTCCTGTGTGACATATTATCGATACACTCTTTGTACTAGACAGCGATTAAAACTGTGCGTGTCTGAATGGCATGCCATTAGCAAAACATTTAGATTGCTGCCAGGAGCTTTGTTTCGGAGCAATTATGGTCACCTTGTAGTCTGGGGTGTCAGGTTACATTCACAATGTATACTCAACACGCAAACAGAACTAAGCCTGACAGGACAGATAAGTACATACAATGTAGCAAACGTAGGTGCAATCGGTAGCCCAATAAAAAAAACTCATACCTACAAATTGATAAACAAATAGACAAGAATATAGGGAGACAAACAGAGAGACAGGTAGTTAGACAGACAGACAGACAGAAAACAGAGAGATAGACAGACAGACAAACGGAGGAACGGAATGACGGACGGATGGATGGACAGATGGATGGATGAATTTATAGACAGACAGATGGGGGTGTGGTTTGATGCGTAGGCAGATAGATAGATAGACCTTATGGAAGTCTGTACGTGCGTAGAAAGAACAAGCAAACGAATTTTCTGTTTAGCTGGCACAGAAGGATCATCAGTCTCACTTTACTATCCCAAATTTTGATGTTTATTTTTGTTTTCAATCTAAACATGCAAGCCTAACTAAACAACTGGCTAACAAACGAAATAATTACTACAACCCAAAATATGTGTCTAGATTGGTTAACAAAAGCCCCTTTGTTTGCATTGCTCGTTGCACATTTCTTTACCTATGTATTTGTAGTCGATTCCGTGCCAGCAGTAATATATCTGGGCTAAGGTGTCCGAGGACAAGACAGTTTTACCCGCACGGCTAGCATTTATTAGACACGTTTTTGTCTTCAATGGGAAAGTGTTATAAATCCGTTCGTTTTAACACTTGAATGAGTGTCTAGCAGGCTATGACGACAGCTAGTGTGCTCAGGAGTTTTAGTTAGAGATCTGATCATGTTATTTTCGCCAGGTACCTAGTAAAGTAAAGATCCATTTTCACGCCTTAGGCGCATCGGGCATTTCGAAAGAGCGTCCTATATTTTTACAGACCAATCGGCACTGGGTGGGTAATGTGGTCAGCATTACGCCGGTCGTCTTTACTTCCCCGGGACAGTCATCCTGGTACCCATTTTAGGCTGGGTCGACCTGCGACGCCCCATACCACGATAAAAATCTACGCAGCCAGCAGTGGGTTTCGATCGCAGTACGTTGAAAATACGAGTCGAACTTCGCAAAGCCTTAGCCACGGACGCCGCCCAGGTACCTAATACTGCAAACATAATTATGTAAGATGAAGCACACACCCAAAAAAAAAAACGAATTCTTGAACTGATATACAAAATTCACCATACGGAAATGAAAATACGTTTTTACCATGGTAGATGCAAGTTCATAGTTATACATTTTTGTCTACATCTTCTAGAAAATCACAGGTGATAGAGACTTTTTCAGCAAACTGAAACACTCTTCGTATGTTCAATGTACATCAAAGTTGCCTTTTACGACATACACGGTAGATTGCTATTCTTAACTTTCCTAATGGACTCAAGTAACACAAACGTGTGCTGTCTTTTGATTTAACAATAATATCAATAAATAAACAATGTTGTTTCCCATTTGGAGATTTATTTTTAGCGTTCTTTTTCTCGTCACAATTACCGTGGTCACGATATTCAATTCGCAAGTTAAAAGATCGTTACAAAAATTTTATGATCATTACGTGGAGATCATTTCAGTAATTTGTCACACACACAAAATAATTTTAAAAATATGGTCGCCAATAGGAAAGAAATACCACAGTGGCCGAATTCCTAAGCAAGTGAACCGATGCAACATTCTTGGAACAAGATGCTTTGCAGAAATTAGAACAAGAATTCTTCATAGAAAAAGTGGTCTTTAGGATGAAAAAGACACTCAACAATAAAAAGTCGCACACTGCAGTCAGGGGAAAAAAAGATGATTAAAGTTAAAACAAGAATGTGTTGTCTGCATTTGAGGAACCAACAATAAGCAGACCGAGGGAAAATACACCTACTATCAGCGAAGGTAAATTTAAATCCAGTGGTTTGTCATTGCTTTCTGTACCGTCGGCTTCTCGATAGCACTGTCGAAACCAGCGCAAGGAGCAGGACCAGCAGGTGGGATCGAACCCGGCACCCCGGCATTACAAAGCGGGTTTGCAACGCCTAAGCCACAAATGCCGACTATATACATATATATATATATATATATAGAGAGAGAGAGAGAGAGAGAGAGAGAAAGGAAGAGAGAGAGAGAGACAGGCAGAGAGAGAGAGAGAGAGAGATAAAATAGGTGGTGAATAGTTACCAACAGAATGAACTAATGCCTATTTAACAGAACCAGACAATGAGAAAACACAAGAAGGCGTAAAAGGAATATGGTGCATAAGAAGATACACATATTGTTGGGGTGTTGTCGGCGCTCTGGAGTCAGTACTGTCACTCGGAACAATTGCCAGTCTAAAGTGGGCGCGACAGAGAGTTGGTATTCATAGTAAACAAAGGAACTTATTATAAAAATCAGTAAAACATGCTAAGTTGATTAAGCATGGTACCTCATAGTCTACTTCCGTAGTTAATTTGATAAAGGACTGAAATAGGAGCAGCTTGAGAGCAAAGACAAAAATTCTGATACCAGTCGGATCTGTCACTGTGAAGTTTTTGTCAACGTCAATTTGAATGCAAAAGTAAGGTGTTAAATTAACAGTCAGTTCTGTCTGACAGCTAAGGTGTATCGCTTAAAGTACAAACCTTTGGAATAAAGACAGAAGTATCGTGATCCTCGGAAAGAGAAGATGGGTAGGGGTGGCTTATGGAATGGAGTGAATATGGCACAGAGGTATAGATGATTGGCTCAGATGTAGAGTGGAATGACCTAGATGTAGAGTGGAATGACCTAGATGTAGAGTGGAATGACCTAGATGTAGAGTGGAATGACCTAGATGTAGAGTGGAATGACCTAGATGTAGAGTGGAATGACCTAGATGTAGAGTGGAATGACCTAGATGTAAAGTGGAATGACCTAGATGTAAAGTGGAATGACCTAGATGTAGAGTGGAATAACCTAGATGTAAAGTGGAATGACCTAGATGTAGAGTGGAATGACCTATATGTAGAGTGGAATGACCTATATGTAGAGTGGAATGACTTATATGTAGAGTGGAATGACCTAGATGTAGAGTGGAATGACCTAGATGTAGAGTGGAATGACCTAGATGTAGAGTGGAGTGACCTAGATGTAGAGTGGAATGACCTAGATGTAGAGTGGAATGACCTAGATGTAGAGTGGAATGACCTAGATGTAGAGTGGAATGACCTAGATGTAGAGTGGAATGACCTAGATGTAGAGTGGAATGACCTAGATGTAGAGTGGAGTGACAAGATGGGGTGGGGTGGCCTAGAGGTAGAGTGGAGTGACAAGATAGAGAAGAATGGCTAAGATAAAGTGGAATGGCTTAGAGTCAGAGACGAGTGACCAAGGTAGAGTGGAGTTGCTTAGGTGTAGAGTGGAATGGCCTAGATGTAGAGTGGATTTTCCAAGACAGTGTAATGACTTAGATGTAGAACGGACTGGCCTAGAGAAAGAGCAGTATTAAGAAGGGGTGGTTTGGTCAATATGCAGATTAGAGCTGTCATTGGGCAGCGTATAGTGAGCCTCATTTTTTCCTAGATAAATTATGCCCAGATGTAATGAAGTCAGTAATTAATGAAAGTGGAATATTTTAAGTGTAACACGAGAAATGCTGACCAGACGAACTATCATAAAAATCACAAACAATTGCTGCCCAGGTGAAATTCACTGGTATCACATAGAAAGTGCTGGCCAAATAGAATTCGGGTAAATTAGGGAACTTGGAGAATTCGGGAATACAAAGAGGCGCATTGGAAGGCTATATAATGCCTTAGAAAGGGCTGGTAGTCAGTCTCGTTTAGGCCTAGGAAATGAATACATGAAGTATGAAGGAGTGTCTGCGGGATCCAGGAATAGTGGTTAAGTCCGACGTGTCTGCACAGTGTTTTTCCAACGCCTACCTGGCCATCAGTAGCGGCCAACGAAAGTCGTAGCCAGCTGAAAATGTTTGTGTTTTGTTTGGATGGACTTGTTGTTGTTCATTCAGTTGTTGGATGGAAAATATATTATAAGGTAAAGTTGACTTGTTAGATAGCTGAGGATACATATGAGTGACTATGCTGTCGAATAACATTTACTGGCTGCAATACTAGCGAGTGAACAAATAAACAACTGTGTAAGTGTAATTTGGATCGTTCGCCAGCGTCCATATTTTCTCGTGTGTTGTCAGTCAGTGACTGGAAGCGTGCAATGACTAGAGCCAGAAGAAGACAATAGAAAGCCATTGCAATAGTGTTCTAGAGAAGGGATGGTTTGCCCATATTCAAACCAGAACTGTCATGGTGCAACTTATAGTGTTCTAGAGAAAGAATGGTTTGGCCAAAATGCAAACCAGAAATGTTATGGTGCAACATATAGTGGTCTAGAGAAGGGATGTTTGCCCATATGTAGACTAGAGCTGTCATGGTGCAGCGTATAGTGGCCTAAAGAAGAGATGGTTTGCCCATATGCAGACCAGAACTGTGATGATTCAGCATATAGTGGTCTAGAGAAGAGATGGTTTGTCGATATGCAGACTAGAACTGTCATGGTGCAGCGTATAGTGGCCTAAAGAAGAGATGGTTTGCCCATATGCAGACCAGAATTGTGATGATTCAGCATATAGTGGTCTAGAGAAGAGATGGTTTGTCGATATGCGGACTAGAACTGTCATGGTGCAGCGTATAGTGGCCTAGAGAAGGGATGCTTTGCCCATATGCGGACCAGAACTGTCAAGATGCAGCATATAGTGGCCTTGAGAAGGGATGGTTTGCCCATATGCAGACCAGAACTGTCATGGTGCAGCATATAGTGGCCTAGAGAAGGGATGGTTTGCCCATATGCAGACCAGAACTGTCATGATGCAGCGTAAAGTGGTCTAGAGAAAAGATGGTTTGGCCGATAGGCACACCAATAGTATCATGGTGCAGCGAAGATGTAGCAAAGTGTAATGCACAAAAATAGACATGAAAGCCCTACGTGTAAAATTAATGGATCTGAAGAAATTATTAGGTGAGTTGTATATATAAAATACAATAAAGTAAAAGCTCTGTTTTAGGACAAGTAAAGAGATGTAAGTAGACTCATGGACAACATCCGATGAAAGGTGAATAATAGAGATAAAGAGTAGAATATGACATATGATTAAAACTGCATTTTGTCAGATGAGCATTTTTTGCAATAAATCTCTGTCACTGGATGTTGGAAACAGAATTATCGCATGCTACAAAGAGCCAGTTTTAACATTTGGATGTGAATGATGGACTATTAATTAACAAGCCAAACAACTTCTTGAGGTTTCAAATGGCACGTTGTGTTCGACTTACAGCTAAGATACGATATCTGCCCCTTCCTTCTCAGTAGGTCCAGTTGTTCAAGAAACATTTTTTTTTAAAGAGCAATGGGTCTGCTGACCCCTCACTCCCCCCCCCCCCCCACCCCATATAATGAAACATCAGAACCCACATTGAAAATATTAAAATGGGGGGAGGGGGGGGGGGGGGAGGGGGGACAATAAATAATCAAAAACTATGTAGTTTTAGAACTCCGAGACTTGAAGTCCATTGCTGCAGACATCCCACACTTCCATTCATCTCTTTAGTTGGTCATTTTCTTTTCAGCTGAAGACTAAACATGTGAATAAGCAATTGTGTATATTATCTTGTCACCGTTTTCTTGGTCTGCCTTGTGGTTTACTACCAGTACAGTTTTGTTGGCAGTTTTTGTCTCTATTATTCTCAGTTCTCTCTACATGCCCCAACGTATATGCTAATAGCTAAATATGGCCATTATGAAATTGTCACTGTAGCCAGATTTGTTCAAGCGATATTTCAATAAGAATATTCCAACAATACAATAGGTTTTACATAAGCCCGATCTATGTCTAAGAAACCTCTGTTAGACATACGCAGACGTTTCGGCGTTGTTGTTTTTTTTTTTTATTCATGGTTTATCAAAGGACACTTTTCACAGCAAAATGTGATACAGTGTTATCCAAATATCGGGACACAGGATAGCAGATCGTCTACTTGTTCATTCTCATCATAAAATGCTATGCTCTTATGCAAACACAACAGAGACAATAATTAGGAACCTCAACGAAGAGAAGGAATAGACACGAATACAGATGAACGTTTCGACCAAATGAAATGCCACACGCTTTGTGGTTGCAGTCTCTTGCTTTCTTCCTGCTCACCTTGGTAATGTCGTCAATAACACTTCGCCCGCTTCAACATCCCAAGATATTTTCTTGTGATTTTTTTTTTTACATTGATTTTAACTTCATTGTAGTTTAAACAGGGAGCTCCCATGGTGTAGTGCTTAGATGGTCGCCTGTGGATCGGAAGGTCATCGGTTCGAATGGGAACGGAGCCAGTCGTTTTGTAGTTTAAACACCTGACCAGTGCGCTTGTGTGGTCTCATTGCATTGACTCCCTGAGTTACTGTTGACTGTTTGATCAGGTCTACACACTGTTGGCAATTAGATGACGTAGACTTGAGGCGTTCGTATCTGAGGTCCAGCCATTCAGTCCAGATTGTATGTCTAGGTGATCTGCTTTTTCCAATCTTCTGTTGCACTAAACCCTGTACTGTGGTTAAAGTCAGGTCAGTAGATCTTATTGTATGTCAACAGCACACAATTGTATTTGCCCCATTTGAGTAACAATAAAGAAACCATTGAAAAACCAGCGACCTACGCTGGCAGATTTCAGTCTCTCCAGAACATAGGTTATACTGTGTTGTCAAGATGCATGGCAGCCCCACCCCTTGGCGATTGCCAGTGTGACTAGCAAGACCCGGCCTGTCTTCCATAATTATATCACGGGATTTCAGGACTGTTCTTGCCTCCTCTTCTTAGTACACATCCTAGGCAGTATTGTAGAGACCACGTGTTGCGTATGCCTCATGATCCCTTACTCGGCCTGCCTTGTTTAGTCCAAATGAAAGGTAACCCCAGTATGTCTGGAACAAAATACGCTGCTGGGGCTGACGGATCTGAAGAGCAGCACTCCTGTCTGTCTGTCTGTCTGTCTGTCTGTCTGTCTGTCTGTCTGTCTGTCTGTCTGTCTGTCTGTCTGTCTGTCTGTCTGTCTGTCTGTCTGTCTGTCTGCCTGCCTGCCTGCCTGCCTGTCTGCCTGCCTGCCTGCCTGCCTGCCTGCCTGCCTGCCTGCCTGCCTGCCTGCCTGCCTGCCTGCCTGCCTGCCTGCCTGTCTGTCTGTCTGTCTGTCTGTCTGTCTGTCTGTCTGTCTGTCTGTCTGTCTGTCTGTCTGTCTGTCTGTCTGTCTGTCTGTCTGTCTGTCTGTCTGTCTGTCTGTCTGTCTGTCAGGGCTTCCCTTTTAGACCAGCTGTTCAGTTGCCTGGCCCACTTCCCAGGTTACATTTCCTCTTCTTAGGATACTGCTAGCATCCTCCCCAATACCCTTCTCTACCCGAAGCCACCGACGCGATGTGGAATGTCAGATTTTGTATACGCCGCCGAAAATTCGCGTTAACAGAAGGCAGCTAACACAGGCTACTGTTATGCGAAAGATCAGTCATATCTGACCAAGACCTCGTCTGATCTATCGCATAGGACATACCATTCTAGGCTTTTTTTTTTTAACAGACAAATCGTGGATTATGTGATCAACATCACACTGACCACATTTACTTCCCAAGACATTTTCTCTTGTACCGATCAAGGCTAGATCAACCCAGCCTAAGAGAAATATCTTTTTGTTTTTCGAAATTGTCCTTTGCGGATTTTTTTGCTCCCTCTGCTAATTCTATCTAAAAACTGTCTTTACTGACTGTATTTACCACTTTTAGTGCAGCATAGGACAGGGTCGACGTCAGCCTGATATAGTTAGTGCCTTCCAAAAGTCGTGCCCAAATTCAAAAATATGTAACTCAGTTATCAATCTGTGTGAATTTTTGAAATTTGTCATGGCTGACTGACTGACTTTCTGCCCCAACAGGAACATCACACAAGCGATAAACACCCGATGACACAATGTGCCACCATGTGGATGAGGATCACCGTGGAGAGGTCCCAGAAACCGCATTCAGCCTTTAGGCCATATTTATGGCTAGGCTATATTGCGGCCCCTGGCAAAAGCCAGAGTAGGGCTTCAAATAACAAAAAAAATTTTCATTTTAAAAAGGACGAAAATTGAATCTTTTATTTTGTCATGCGACCTGTTAATTAATATTCATGTCCTTGTAGTAAAATAATTATGCTATAAACAAGCTTTATATATATATATTATCGGCAGACTGACATCAGGGCAGACAAGAAGTATGTATTAGGACACGAGACAGAAGGCTGCGGATACAGCTGCTCTTTCATGGCATGATTTCACACTTGCCAGCATCTTCTCTCTTGCTCTTTTTCAGCCACTCTTTCCGTTCTAAAGGTCGTTGGTTCTTTTCACGAAGGGCTTGCTCGGTTCATGAGTGCAGATTTTTTTTTATGGAGATCCCGAAGAATTGTAGCTGGAGCTGCGGAATGTAACCTTTGTGCAACGCTATCGGTAGATGGCTAGCCGTTTCCCGGAGAAAGACCGGCCCGTTTGGGACATGATAAAAACCCAGAGTGGTGACATCGAACCTTTTTCGATTTTAACAGTTACCCAAATTATCTTTGTCCCGGTGCACTTGTAACTCAGTCTTAGGCATGGCTAAAAAAAAAAATAGGGACTGTGTACTTCTGATGCAAGTAACGTGATCTTTCGAGAAATCTTTATGAGGATCTTTGCTCAAAGAACCCAATGTTCCATATCCGCAATCCGTAAAATGCGACTAATTAAGTATGTCTCCTTTGAACTGGGAGAACATCTGCCTGAGAGGCAAGAGACCAGTAAGTATACAAGTAGGCCTGATCTGTGAAACGAATATGTACGCAAATTTAAAGATCTGGAACTGAAGCAAAGTCCAGAGTTGGACGAACAACAAGAACTTTCCGCTGGAGTTAATAGCTGGCGAACGCTTTAAAAAAAGGAAGGGGTAAAACATATATCTCGCCTATATCCACATCATGTTTCATTTATAATTAGCGGACTGTTTATAGTTCATTCCCGTACACTGGAATTTGCTATCTAAAGCAATTATGAACCTTCTCTCTTTCTCTCTTTCTCTCTCTCTCTCTCTCTCTCTCTCTCTCTCTCTCTCTCTCTCTCACACGCTCTCTATCTCTCTTTCTTTATTTCTCTCTCTCCTCCCTCTCTCTCTTTCTCTCTCCCTCTCTCTCTTTCTCTCTCCCTCTCTCTCTCCCTTCCTCTCTCCCTCTCTCTCCCTCTCTCTCTCCTTCTCTCTCTCTCCCTCTCTTTCTCCCCCTTCTCTCTCTCTCTCACTCTCTCTCCCTCTCCCTCTCTCTCTCTCGCTCTCTCATCTCAGCCGACAAAGAAGAATAGCAAAGAATATTGAATCTTCCTTGAAGCCATGTGGTCACAAACCATATCGCACCTCTCGAAGATTGCATCCCACACTGCCAAACAGGTGGGCGCGCCAACCATTAGATTTATGCAGCTGAATTATTGCAGTGCACAGACGGTAAACTATACATTTTCCTTTCCAACAACCACTGATGACAAGTCGAATGGTGAGTGGATGGGTAATCAGCAGAGGCATTGAGACCTAGAGGCTAAAGAACCCCCCGCCCCCCTTCCCCCTCCCCAGCAAAAAAAGTATTTCAGAGGGATGAAAGCAACGCCCCCCCCCCCCCCCCGCCGCCCCCGCCCCCCCCCCCTCCGTATTTCTTTTTTTTATACACAGTCATTAGCAAGAGGGCTAAGTGGTTTTTATAGTATTTTAAGTATACTTTGTGTCACTACTTTCGACCGCTGGACTCCATGTTACTTTGTACCTGTGATGTTGTCTCCCAGTATAACTGTGCTATTCACTTGACCCTTGTACTGTTGATCGGGTTTTCCAGAATGTGTAGCTGTTTCACATGTTAATCCTATAGACTCCAATACTCAGGGTAACAACTGACACACACACACACACACACACACACACACACACACACACACACACACACACACTCAATATATATATATATATATATATATATATATATATATACATATATACAAGTCTTATCCCTTTGACCTAGCTCGATCCCTGAACACTATAAAGGAGAATGAGGCATCTGGGTGTTACCAGAGGGTCTGGTCGGCTGACTACACTCAAAGAAAAGGCAAGACGGACATTTAACCAGATTGTGACCTGTACAATCAGTATTGGAACTCTGCGCTGGCTGCTGAAGATGAGAACGGAGCATGCACGAGAGCTCCCCGAGTGCTGTGATGTCAATTCTTGACTCAACTATAAGGGAGATGACCCTCCCAACCCTTCGCCCCCCACTCCGCTGCCCAACTCTTACATTTTCGATTGTGTCCCGCAGCCGTGTGTATAGATGTAAATATTGCTCACAAGAGAAACAGAAACAGGCAACACATACACAATACCTTGGAGAACTGCCTACAGAAGACAGGTAGAGGCAAGTGGAAACAGAGGCAACAAGTAATAGGTGCATTCTCAAAATGCATTATAAATACCATGACACTAAGTAGAAAGGCACCCGGACCCACTAAGGGCGGGGGTCGACCGGGAACAAGGTAATTTTTTTTTTAAATTCGGCTCCCCAGGGACGAACCCACGCCCTGCCAATCCGCGGAAAGGGTCTACCGTTTCGCCACGGCGACGGGCTTATGGTTTTGGGGGGGGAGGGGGGTTGGGCAACACAAATCATTGCCTGGTTTGGAAAGGAAATGTGTTGTATGTGGGGAGGGGACGGGGCTCCTTTAGTTTATAATCATTTTTTTGATTACCAACTGCCAAGGGATTTTTTTTTACTGCGCAAAAATACCGGCTTTTTTTTTTTTTGTTTTTTTGCCCAAAAGACCTGCAAAAATTAGGAAGTCCGAAAAATCGCGTCCCTTTTTGGACAACAGGCGAGTGCCCCCTGCTACCCTCGCGGCTCCGTACTACAGCTTCAGGGGGATTTTTTTCCCAGGAAAATGTCAAGTGCCATTTTTTGGCGGGTTACTGCAAAAAGGTTATTATACAAAAATACCCATGTATGAAAATTAAACACAAGACGTCAGACCAGTCGCTGATCGAAAGTATTTTTTCAAAGGGGGGAACACAAAGGCAAAATCATCTACTTAGCATCATCATATGTCCCCAAATACGTTAAATAACTGTTCCAAAAAACCATTTTTTCCCCAGTGTTTTGCAGTCATGTAATTCAACAGGGATGGGAAGCCCGGGTTTTAACTCTCTGTGTTCTAACGTCAACAGGTGTGGGGGGAAAACTGACCTGATTGAAATCTCTGTGTTATACACTTCAAAGGGTGTGGGAGACATGACTCGATTGTAACTCTCTGTGTTTCACCAAAATTTTTGGGAGGACACTGACTCTGATTGTAACTCTCTGTTTATAAAATTCACGGGTGTGGGAGACATGATCTTATTGTAACTCTCTTTTATACACTTTTAACGGGTGGGGAGACACTGACCTGACTGTACTTTTTGTGTTATACGGGGAACGATGTGAGAGCACTGACTCGATTGTNTTGTCTAGAAAAACCATACAACAGCCAAGAATACGCAACTAACATTCTCTCATGAAGTGGACATGCGAGAGTTGTTCTAGTCCACTAGAGCGGGTGGTTGCGATAGTATTTTCACATATCCTCCCTGTCCGCTGACTACCATATATATCCGGGAGATCTTTCGCCAAGTGTTCCTGATAATCTTGTATGTTCATATCCAACCTGTACAGTCGTATATCCCCATGTCTTCAGTGTATTACAATCTGTATTACAATCTGCCTAAGAGGCGAGGAACCAAAAGTCTGCATACAAATAAGACTGATCTGTAAAACGGATGTACATACAAAACTCAAGTTCAGGTCCTGATTGAGCTGGACTTTGAAAACACTGGCTCAAACTCCCACGTTGTGCTAGCATTAAATAGGTAACAGGTACAATCCTGACAAATAAAGGCAGCTGGTGTGCCTTTGACCACATCACCCACCTAGTGCCGGTTGGTCTACAAGGTCGGTCTAGCCCCACATGCCCAATGTATGCCTGAGTGCGTGGAAAGTATGCTTTACTTATCTTCACTTCCTATCTGCCCCACACACCAGTGGCGAGAGGTCCTCTCCTTGTTGTAACGTAGATTGTTGTGGGGCTATGAAATTAGAAACAGTCAAATAAACTACTTTATGACAATGTGACAGTGGGTGTCCGTCCGGTCGTAGCTTTTCGCAAATACGTCAAAGAGAACGCTTTGAAATTTGTGACATGAATGCTAAGAAAGTAAAACTTTAAACTACTTATTTTTCTTCGCGTTCACCAGCTATAAACTGTGGTGGAAGTTTTTGGATGTTCGTTCAACTTCGCACTTTATTCTTGTTCCAGGAATTGAGGATTGCGGGAGCATCCGTTTCACGTGTCTTGCTGATTTGTATGCAGACTTACTGTCTTGTCTCTCAGGCAGATGTACTGCAACTTCAAAGGACGCTCCCCCCCCCCCACCCCCAGTTAGTCAACTCATACGACATGCTTGTTGGGAAAGCAGTGGTTATTCTTGATTTCCCTCACTATAGCGCATGAGAACCCGCACGAGGAATATGATAAACAAACTGTGGGTGCAGAAGAAAGAAGTAGAGATAGGAAAACACATTAGTAAAAGTAAAGAACGCTTTTTCACGCCATAAGGCGTACTAGGCATATTGGGCCGTAAGTATATTTTATAGACCAATCGGCACCCAGTGGGTGATGTGGTTAACACCACGTCGGACGCCTTTACTTCCCAGGACTGCATCTGTTACCAACTCCAGGCTGGGTCGACCTGGGAGCCAACGTAATTTTTAAAAAATGTGCCTGTCAGGATCCGAACTCGCGACCTTCAGATCAACAGGCGAGTGTCCAGCTGCTACACCTCGGCGGCTCCGTAGCATTACAGCATTCAGGAGGATTTGTTTCCCAGGAAAGTTCCCTAGTGACCATTTTAGGCTGGGTAGACCTAGCAGACAATGTTAGTTATACATCAAACATACACCATGATATGAAATTAAACACTAGACGTCAGACCAGTCGCTGATCGTAAGAGTATTATATCAAAAGGTGGGAACACAAGAGGCAAATACATCTACTTAGCAGTAATCATATAGTCAATCTGTCCTACAGTTAACTAAGCTGTTCCAAAAATCTTCATTTTCCCTTGTGTTATTGCAGTCATGTAATTCAACAGGCATGGGAAGCCCTGGTTGTAACTGTCTGTGTTATACACTTCAACAGGGTGTGGGAGACACTGACTCTGATTGTAACTCTCTGTATTATACACGTCAACGGGTGTGGGAGACACTGACTCTGATTGTAACTCTCTGTGTTATACACGTCAACGTGTGTGTAAGACACTGACTCTGATTGTAACTCTTTGTATTATACACTTCAACGGGTGTGGGAGACACTGACTCTGATTGTAACTCTCTGTGTTATACACGTCAACGTGTGTGTAAGACACTGACTCTGATTGTAACTCTTTGTATTATACACGTCAACGGGTGTGGGAGACACTGACTCTGATTGTAACTCTCTGTGTTATACACGTCAACGGGTGTGTAAGACACTGACTCTGATTGTAACTCTCTGTATTAGACACATCAACGAGTGTGGGAGACACTGATTCTGATTGTAACTCTCTGTATTATACACGTCAACGGGTGTGGGAGACACTGACTCTGATTGTAACTCTCTGTGTTATACACGTCAACGGGTGTGTAAGACACTGACTCTGATTGTAACTCTCTGTATTAGACACATCAACGAGTGTGGGAGACACTGATTCTGATTGTAACTCTCTGTATTATACACGTCAACGGGTGTGGGAGGCACTGACTCTGATTGTAACTCTCTGTATTATACACGTCAACGTGTGTGTAAGACACTGACTCTGATTGTAACTCTTTGTATTATACACGTCAACGGGTGTGGGAGACACTGATTCTGATTGTAACTCTCTGTATTAGACACATCAACGAGTGTGGGAGACACTGATTCTGATTGTAACTCTCTGTATTAGACACATCAACGAGTGTGGGAGACACTGACTCTGATTGTAACTCTCTGTATTATATACGTCAACGAGTGTGGGAGACACTGATTCTGAGCACCTAATCTATCCACTCATCTACACACACACACACACACACACACACACACACACACATCCATACATACACAGACATATCTAATGCAGACAGACAGCTACACATTCGCAGACATATCCATACATACACACATATATATAATATAGATAGACAGCTACATAATTTCAGACACACACATACATCTATACATACACACTCATATATAATACAGACAGACAGCTACATATTTACAGACACGCACATACACATCCAAACATACACACACATATCTAATACAGACAAACAGCTACAAACACATAGGATACATACATAGACACACACATACACACGCAATGTTACAAAACAACATAGTATTTTCGTCGACTTAAAAACGCTAGATCGTGAGTGTCGCACTAACGCCCGCACTGTATGCAAGCAAATACAGAGAAACAAACAGACTTAACGAGGCGAAAAGTACATACCTAGCGATCTAACACTCGCTATAATAAATAGCGGATTTTCTATTGAAATTTGCGCTGGGTAATTACGAATTTGTGTACACGGCTGAAAATGTAGAAAAGAACAAGTTCGTTAATTCATTCCGCGAATAGAGATCTATAACTCCCGATGTATTGAAAGTTTTCACACAGACACACAAGTCTTAATAACAGGGCCAAAAAAGTCACAAGAAATAATGACTTCATATTCAAACAGCAGGGCTGTCATTCATGAGAGGCGCGTGGGAATTGTGTAACTTGAACACGGAAGTACACAACACTGACGCCAGCTTTGATATCTTGAGTGGAACAAGAGAAATCATGTTAATTCTAAATTATTGAAGAGTGAAGGATAATCCAAGAGGGAAAGGGGAGAGAGTGGGCGTTTTTAGTTATTATTTATATATTTATAGACGGGCAGACAAACAGACGGACGAACGGACGATCGGTCAGTACATAGACAGATATGTGCTAGAAGAAAAAAGAAAGGAAAAAACACACGGAAATTGGAAATTTGTGATTAGGGCAAAAAAATAATAGTTTCCCGATAAACAGCAAAAACAGGAAAGTAAAGAAAAGACAAGGGTTCTTCTGCGCAGGGATACCAGAATATTCAACAAAGACCCAGACACGCAAAAATGGTATAGTGAGTTACATGACAACAACCTAACTATATTGCATCTACACACATCTAAATGGAGGCTTCGTTACCACAATCGAAAGGAGACTCGCTTTCAAATCCAGCTGCGACTCGCTGCAGCCCACTTCCAGTGTTCAAAACCGGGCGGTTTCTGGGATTAACCTAGCATCTTGGTAATGGGTACCAGAGTTTACACTCTGGGGTAAATGGAGGAACGTTGCTGTAGCTACGGAGTTGCGTGCGGACGTCGACACAGGCGGACAGTTTCTTATCAGCTGTCTGTACTGGTGGCAGAGCACTTATGGTTTATAACCGTGTGCAATAACGCTGGAACACATCTCCCGACTTTACCTTCAGCTTTACCTAGATGAACCACGTGCAGAGACTACAGAACCTACATTAAATCAAGCAAATTAATTATAACCATCACATTAAACAGCTGTTTATTTTACTCAATTGAAAACAGAATTAACGTATACTTCACAAATAATACATACAAAAATAAATAGCGTGCTCGACCAGAATCTAAAGTGCTAATCATCTCCAGCTAACAAGAACATATTCTTCTTCTTCTTCTTCGCGTTCACCAGCTGTAAACTCTGGCGGAAGGTTCTGGTTGCTCGTCCACTACTGAACTGCAGTTCTGCTCCAAAACCTGAGTGTTGCGTGTGCATCAGTTTTACAGATCTCATTCTCATGAATACAGACTGTTGGTTCCTTGCCTCTCCGGCAGATGCACTCCGACTTCAAAGGAAGCTCACCAATTAGTCGACTCTTACGACATGCTTTTGGGGAGGCAGTGGGTCTATTCTTGTTTTCCCCACAATGGGGCCCCGGAACCCACACGGGGGACAAGAACATATGATAATGACATCATAAGCTCAGCGAGATTATCTCAACAATGGCAAAAACCGAAACATATTTAACATGCACGTTCAGCTTCAAAATGCCACCAGTCTCACAAATCTATAGCGACCTGCAATCCTAGCGAGAGTACACACCGACATAACTCTACGCAGTTTTAATCTTTTCTTTTGTCAAAATCTGCTTGTGCCGCTAGGCGTCGCAGTCTATCAGATGATCGGCAACCGAGCCAGGGCGCGCTCAGTCGCTTCATATGCCGTGATGTTATGAAGTCTCAAGTTGTCCGTGACTCCTTCAATCCACCTTCTTCTTGGTCTTCCCCTGCCTCTTGGTGTTTCGATTTTCATGTTGCTAAGCAGGTCCTTTTTATTGACTATGCTCTTGATGCTGGCATCGTTGGTTCCATTCTCATTAGGTGACCAAACCATTTCATTCTTTGCTTCTCAATAAATTTAACGATGGGTACGGTTCCAATAGTTCTTGTAATCACATGGTTTCTCACTCGATCTCTTCTTGTTTTATTCACAGCCATTCTCAAACATCTCATTTCACAGGTGGTTGGTCTTCTCTCGTGTTCTTTTGTTAATGTCCAAGTCTGACATTGATAACCTAATGTCGGTATAAAGATTGTATTTATAATTTGCAGTTTTAATAGTAGAGACAATTTCAGATTTAACAATGGAAACATACCACCGCCGCAAAATCAGCCAAACAACCGGCCTTCCCCCGCAGTTGCCCGTACCCATGCTGGCTAGCCCAATGTGCAGAGCCAAAACACCTGGTTAGGTCTCTTGCAGGGTCGGTCCGGAAGCCATAGAGAGCCAGATAGACCTCTAAAAAGCTAAGCAGGGTCTTTTATTGACTGATGGCTGGCCAAGTTTCCTAAAATTTCTAAAACTAATAGCTGTTCATGGGCTTCATGAGCCTATCACAGACAGACAGACAGACAGACAGGCAGACAGACGGGCGGGCGGACAGACAGACAGACAGACAGACAGACAGACAAAACAGATTAGACAGATTAGACAGAATAGACAGACAGACAGACAGACAGACAGACAGACAGACAGACAGACAGACAGACAGACAGACAGACAGACAGACAGACAGACAGACAGACAGACAGACAGACAGACAGACAGACAGACAGACAGACAGACAGACAGACAGACAGACAGACAGACAGACAGACAGACAGACAGACAGACAGACAGACAGACAGACAGACAGACAGACAGACAGACAGACAGACAGACAGACAGACGTAGGTACGTAAGTACGTTGGACAGTCAAACATCATGGCGTAAAAGATCATCTGTGTCGGAAATGTCTGACAGTAACGAAACAAGAGGCGGGAGATTAATTTAATTACAAATTTCTAACAACAAGGACAATAAGAAAAAGAAGCGCTGAAAGGAAGTAAAAAACGAAACACATTTCAGAATTATTTGTACAAACAAAAGAACATAAACACTAATTATCGACTTCTAAAAAGGTTGACAACGAGAATATCGCAGGTGGATAATTACAAAAGTGTTCCTCTTTGAATTAAACAAATCAATATACAGTCTTTTAAAAACAAAGCATTTTTGTAATATTTCACGAGCTGGTATCGGCATTGTTAAGCTAATTCAGAACTAGAAACGAAATAATAATCCATAGAATGATCATTATCACAAAGTCAGGAAAAATCAGCGTTGGCGAAAATGAGAGATACAACAAATTATACTTAATTGTAAGGCAAATAGTAAGAGAAAAGGTATGCTAAAAGTGAACTGAAATCATGACCTTGTTATTAAAATTCATTTTCTTTTTCTTGTAGGTATCACTGACTTGCGTGTCATGACGCGATGACAAGACGACAATCATGTATACACAAGTTACAATACAAGGGAGAAGCCGCCGTGGTGTATCGACTACACGTTCACCTGCGGAACAGAAGGTCGTGGGTTCGACCCAGCCTGACCTTTGTTTTGTTTTTTTTATATACTGATCTTGGTTCTCAGGTGGACTCAGCTTTTGTTGGATACCAGACATAGTCATGGGAAGTAAAGGCGACCAGCGTGATGTTTACCATATCACCTACCGAGTGTCAATTGGTCTATAAAATATTGGTCTATTCCTACATGCCCAATGCGCCTGGTGGCGTGAACAAAGGGGCCTTTGCATTACCAATAATGAAAGAGCTCCTGGTCCAACGTTTAACATCTTAGGTCTCTTATACCGGAGACCAGGGTTCAAATCCTCATATGGTAGGGAATTTTTTGCCATCGTGGTTTTCAGTTTTAAAAAGCTAAGCAAACCTAGTGTATCTAGTTGACAAACTATGGTTTTAAAACTAAGTAGACCTAGTGTATCTAGTTGACAAACTATGGTTTTAAAACTAAGTAGACCTAGTGTATCTAGTTGACAAACTATGGTTTTAAAACTAAGTAGACCTAGTGTATCTAGTTGACAAACTATGGTTTTAAAACTAAGTAGACCTAGTGTATCTAGTTGACAAACTATGGTTTTAAAAAGCTAAGCAAACCTAGTGTATCTAGTTGACAAACTATGGTTTTAAAACTAAGTAGACCTAGTGTATCTAGTTGACAAACTATGGTTTTAAAACTAAGTAGACCTAGTGTATCTAGTTGACAAAACTATGGTTTTAAAACTAAGTAGACCTAGTGTATCTAGTTGACAAACTATGGTTTTAAAACTAAGTAGACCTAGTGTATCTAGTTGACAAACTATGGTTTTAAAACTAAGTAGACCTAGTGTATCTAGTTGACAAACTATGGTTTTAAAACTAAGTAGACCTAGTGTATCTAGTTGACAAACTATGGTTTTAAAACTAAGTAGACCTAGTGTATCTAGTTGACAATCTATGGTTTTAAAACTAAGTAGACCTAGTGTATCTAGTTGACAATCTATGGTTTTAAAACTAAGTAGGCCTAGTGTATCTAGTTGACAAACGAGTGTCTTAAAACTATGTAGACCCGGTGAATCTAGTAGATAAACTGAGGTAATAAAACTAAGCAGACCTGGTGTACCTAGTAGAGAAATAGAGGTAAAAAAACTAAGCAGACCTGGTGTACCTGGTAGAGAAATGGAGGTCAAAAAACTAAGTTGACCTGGTGTACCTATTAGAGAAATGGAGGTCAAAAAACTAAGTTGACCTGGTGTGTCTGGTAGATTAGCTGAGATAATAAAACTAAGTAGATCTGATGTATCTAGAAGAGAAATGGAGGTCAGGAAAGAGTCGAATTGGTGGTTTCTAGAGTGTCTGGTTATCAAGTGGAGGTAAATCAAAGTTAACCATTTCTCTTGAGTACTTTTGGTTGTCTAAAATGCTTGTGGTAGATCTATGGGATATTTTGGGATACAGACAATAATGTGTGATTCTATCAGACTATTGAGAGTTCAGCGAAATTATCGAAAGCTCTGGGAGACTACTGGAAGGAGTTATGTGGGTTTAGGGCTCCATATCGAGTCTGTGTGTTGTCCATCAAGATGATGATGACTTCTCATTTTCATCAAGTATAAGTACGAAGATGAATGACGAGACTAATGCGGGCCCAACAAGTTCTTGGACAGTGAGGACAGGGAATGAGCGTTGTGCCAGGGAGGGGATCTCCTGCAGTCGCTTTTCTGTCCATCCTTTTCTTAATAAGTCTTGCTGTTCTGGTTGCTTCACATGTAACCGCGTCCCTTGTGTAGAGCCGCACGCCATGCATTTTGGTCTTGAGAGGCAGCCTCCCAATTGGTGTCATTCTTCCCAAATACTTTGACTGAAGACTTCAAAGTGTCCTGAAAGCGTTTCTTGTGCCCACCTTGGGAACGTTTCCCATTTTGCAGCTCACCATAGAAGAGTTTTTTCGTGGGGGTGGGGGTGGGGAGGGGGAGGGGGGAGCCTGTAATCTGACATGCGTGCCACATGACCAGCCCAACGAATCTGATACTGCATCAGTAGAGTGTGGATGCTTGGCAGGGCTGCTTTCTCAAGGACTACGGTTTTGTCTTGCCATATGATCTGCATTAGTTTTCTAAGGCAGAATGTGTGACAGTGGTTTAACTTTCCAGCCTGGCGCTGGTTTACAGTCCATGTTTCGCATGCGTACAGCAGTACAAGTGTAGTGTACAAGTGGTGGGTCTTAATGTTGACGAGAAAACATTAAGTCTCACACAAACCCATTGCACACATAGACATTCACTCGTGTGCACATACATACTAACGCCACTTACACATATCCCTGTTGGAGTTCCATGGATAAAATGAACAGAACCACTGCCATAACAAGAAAGTCGTTCAAGGCGACAAATTATGGATGCTTGCTTTGAAGTCGGGGTGTAACTGCCTGAAAGATGATATACCAAAAGTCTGCATACAAATAAACTAGATATGTAAAACGGATAAACATACAAAACTCAAGTTCTGGAACAAGATTAAAGTCTAGAAGTGGACGAACAACCAGATGTTTCTAATGAAATTACAGCCAGAGAACGCGAAAGAGGGAAAGAAGACTACATACATACAAACACTGTCTCATTTATAGTTGTACAGCCGTTCTTGTTCTGTCCCACGCAACGTGTTTTATATACCCCGGGTTGAAGAAAATAACAGCAAGCAGTCTTGTATGTTTAGCATGAACACATAAACGCACACACAGACTATGTGTAATGTGCCGAAACGGCTATGTGTATGACAACATACGAGTGGGAAGGATAGTGTAGCGGTGGCGTAATCTAGAGGTAGACAGGCAATGAAGCTGTGCACATTTGCATACAGATGTGATCCTTACCTTACAAAGTGTACGTAGAATTCTGCTTTAGGGGTTCATTGGTAGGTTTATGGGTTTATTGGTGGGTCAATAGGTTATTTAGTGGGTTTACGGGTTATAGGTGGGTTTACGGGTTATAGGTGGGTCTACGGGTTTATTGGTGGGTCAATAGGTTATTTAGTGGGTTTACGGGTTATAGGTGGGTCTACGGGTTTATTGGTGGGTCAATAGGTTATTTAGTGGGTTTACGGGTTATAGGTAGGTCTATGGGTTTATTGGTGGGTCTATGTGTTATTTGGTGAGTCTAGATGTTATTTTGTGGGTCTATGTGTTATTGGTGGGTCTCTAGGTTATTGGTGATTTAGGAATTATTTGGTAGGTCTAGGGATTATTGGTGGGTCTAGGGGTTATTGGTGGGTCTAAGAGTTATTTGTGGGTCTAGTGAATATTGGTGGGTCTAAGGGTTATTCGTTGGTTTAGGAACTATTGGTGGGTCTAATTAGTGGGTCTAGTGAATATTGGTGGGTCTAAGAGTTATTAGTGGGTCTAGTGAATATTGGTGGGTCTAAGGGTTATTGGTTGGTTTAGGAACTATATTGTTGGTCTAGGGACTATTTGGTGGGTCTAGTGGTTATTGGTGTGTATAGTGGTTATTGGTGGGTCTAGTGGTTATTGGTGGGTCTAGTGGTTATTGGTGTGTGTATAGTGGTTATTGGTGGGTCTAGTTGTTATTGGTGGGTCTAGTGGTTATTGGTGTGTATAGTGGTTATTGGTGGGTCTAGTTGTTATTGGTGGGTCTAGTGGTTATTGGTGGGTCTAGTGGTTATTGGTGGGTCTAGTGGTTATTGGTGGGTCTAGTGGTTATTGGTGGGTCTAGTGGTTATTGGTGGGTCTAGTTGTTATTGGTGGGTCTAGTGGTTATTGGTGGGTCTAGTTGTTATTGGTGGGTCTAGTGGTTATTGGTGGGTCTAGTGGTTATTGGTGGGTCTAGTGGTTATTGGTGTGTATAGTGGTTATTGGTGGGTCTAGTGGTTATTGGTGGGTCTAGTGGTTATTGGTGGGTCTAGTGGTTATTGGTGGGTCTAGTGGTTATTGGTGGGTCTAGTGGTTATTGGTGGGTCTAGTTGATATTGGTGGGTCTAGTTGTTATTGGTGGGTCTAGTGGTTATTGGTGGGTCTAGTGGTTATTGGTGGGTCTAGTTGTTATTGGTGGGTCTAGTGGTTATTAGTGGGTCTAGTTGTTATTGGTGGGTCTAAAGGTTATTGGTGTGTATAGTGGTTATTGGTGGGTCTAGAGGTTATTGGTGGGTCTAGTGGTTATTGGTGGGTCTAGTGGTTATCGGTGTGTATAGTGGTTATTGGTGGGTCTAGAGGTTATTGGTGGGTCTAGTGGTTATTGGTGGGTCTAGTGGTTATTGGTGGGTCTAGAGGTTATTGGTGGGTCTAGTTGTTATTGGTGGGTCCAGAGGTTATTGGTGGGTCTAGTTGTTATTGGTGGGTCTAGTGGTTATTGGTGGGTCTAGTGGTTATTGGTGGGTCTAGTGGTTATTGGTGGGTCTAGTGGTTATTGGTGGGTCTAGAGGTTATTGGTGGGTCTAGTTGTTATTGGTGGGTCTAGAGGTTATTGGTGGGTCTAGTTGTTATTGGTGGGTCTAGAGGTTATTGGTGGGTCTAGTGGTTATTGGTGGGTCTAGAGGTTATTGGTGGGTCTAGAGGTTATTGGTGTGTATAGTGGTTATTGGTGGGTCTAGTGGTTATTGGTGGGTCTAGTGGTTATTGGTGGGTCTAGTGGTTATTGGTGGGTCTAGTGGTTATTGGTGGGTCTAGAGGTTATTGGTGGGTCTAGTTGTTATTGGTGGGTCTAGTTGTTATTGGTGGGTCTAGAGGTTATTGGTGGGTCTAGTTGTTATTGGTGGGTCTAGTGGTTATTGGTGGGTCTAGTGGTTATTGGTGGGTCTAGTGGTTATTGGTGGGTCTAGAGGTTATTGGTGGGTCTAGTTGTTATTGGTGGGTCTAGAGGTTATTGGTGGGTCTAGTTGTTATTGGTGGGTCTAGTGGTTATTGGTGGGTCTAGTGGTTATTGGTGGGTCTAGAGGTTATTGGTGGGTCTAGTTTTTATTGGTGGGTCTAGTGGTTATTGGTGGGTCTAGTGGTTATTTGTGGGTCTAGGGATTTTTTGGGGTATGGATTATTGGTGGATCTAAGAGTTAATGGTAGGTCTAGGGGTTATTGGTGGAGAAGACTAACCACCTGTGAAATGAGATGTTTGAGAATGGCTGCGAATAAAACCAGAAGAGATCGAGTGAGAAACGATGTGATTACAAGAACTATTGGAACCATACCCATCGTTAAATTTATTGAGAAGCAAAGAATGAAATGGTTTGGTCACCTAATGAGAATGCAACCAACGATGCCAGCATCAAGAGCATAACAACATGAAAATCAATCAAAAACACCAAGAGGCAGGGGAAGACCAAGAAGAAGATGGATTAAAGGAGTCACGGACAACTTGAGACTTCATAACATCACGGCATATGAAGCGACTGAGCGCGCCCTGGCTCGGTTGCCGATCATCTGATAGACTGCGACGCCTAGCGGCACAAGCAGATTTTGACAAAAGAAGAAAGAAGAATATGTAGGAATGGCCTGGTGCACTGCTTAGTTTTATATATATATATATATATATATATATATATATATATATATATATATATATATATATATATATATATATATATATATATATATATATATATATATATACACGCACACACATATATATTTTCAATCGTTGCACACAAGCAAGTTTACATAGAAAGTAAATTCACAATGTCGCTAATGAAATATGGGCCACATGTTGGATGGATGGATGACTGGATGGATGGATGGCTGGATGGATGGATGGATGGATGGATGGATGGGTTGATGGATGGATGGATGGATGGATGGATGGATGGATGGATGGATGGATGGATGGATGGATGGATGGATGTATGGATGGATGGATTGATGGATGGATGGATGGATGCGTGGATGGATGAATGGAATAATAAATAATAATAGGTGGACGGACGGAGGGATGAAAACATGAATATAAAGCTAACCAATCAACCAATACCGTTCATAGCCACACCATCTGCACTGCTTATAAACTACAAGATAACTACAATCCAACAGACACCAACTGCTACTCTGCAGTCTAGAACAGTCATTGATATCATTTCCCTAAAGAAATTACCGTAGATTGTAGAGGCAGTTCTCCACAACACCCCTGCAGGAACTTCTAAACCCGCCAGCTTGATACCCATTTTATACCCCCCCCCCACCCCCCCCCCCCTCCCCTCCCCCCCCCCCCAACCATAGTTGATCAAGAGCTATCTCTGCTTCTCTTCCAATGTGGGTGTCTGCAGCAGCAGCAGCAGCTGTTCCCGTAGTTACCTCAGTTTCCCTGATAAGCAAACACACCTCATGGCTTCTATCAAAGTCTGTCAAATGTATGGCGAGCACCCGGTTACCTCAGATAGAGGGGGGAGCTGAGAGATTTGCCTCCGATAAGTAATTCAACGTTGGTTACTGGCGGCGAAGTTACTCATCACGTTGTATTAAGGGTTTCCCTATGGCCTAGACAGTCGCATCTCTGGGTTTTCGTGGTGAAGTGGTTAAGATATGTACCCTGCGTTCTGAAGTTTTCGGGTTATTTTTGGATTCTGCCTTTATGTTGCGGAATCAGGGACTCACCATGGGGTATCTGATATAAGGTGCCGGTAGGCAACACAAATTGTCTATTACAGTAGTGCTGAAAACGGATTCATTGGGGGGGGGGGTGTCTATGTAAGTGTTTGATGACGTTTCTGATAAAAGAAGGAGTTGAACATGTGTTTGTATCAAAATAATCTAATGTTCTAAAAATAAATTGAGAAAAAACATAGTCGGGATTTGATATTTCTTTGTCTTCTACTTCACTTCATCTTTTACCGCTTTGGATGTCGATAGAGATATCAGGTTATGGATCTCGCACTTCTGACCACCTCGATCACAGTCACCTCGTTCTGTTGCAGAGTTCATCAGATGTTACTTTTCCATCTCGTTATTGGTCCACCTTTGTGTTTACATCGTTCCCCCTTTTTGTCGTAGGCCTTATATTGTATAGTGTCACAAGACGTTCTCTCAGAGGCAAACCATTTGATATACTGTCTTTGTATGTAATGTAAAACACGTTTATCATCAACATTTAGCAGGTTTTTTGCAAAACGTTGTTCTCACCAATGAGCGCCCTCGGGTCACCCAGTCTTCGCTCAATATGGCGAATAGGCTGGTTCACCTTTTTAGCATTGATAAAGTTACTCTTTAAGAGAAACCTACCGCCCCCCCCCCCTGCTTTTTCAATATTCAGACCACATCAGTTTGCCTGTTTGTCAGTGACGTATGACAATAAGAACGCAAAACAAAACAAAATTGGTCATCAAATTTAGAATAGCTGTATACGCCCTGTTCCTACAGGCACTTTCAGATCAGGGACTGATTTCATTAATTGGTTTTATGGGGAATCAATTGGATACCAAAGCCAGCGGTTTCTTTAGTTACTTTGCCTTAGATTTATTTGTAAAACCTCGAAATAGATGCTACACATTAGTTTATTGCAGCCTAATGGCAAGTAATGCACCAATACATGTGGAAAGAAGGAT
Source organism: Candidula unifasciata (assembly GCA_905116865.2). Taxonomy (NCBI): domain Eukaryota; kingdom Metazoa; phylum Mollusca; class Gastropoda; order Stylommatophora; family Geomitridae; genus Candidula; species Candidula unifasciata. Next base: position 315,392 of record CAJHNH020002024.1, read on the forward strand.
GGGCAGAATATCATTAACTCTGCACGGATTAGACTGGTAGATGACTTCCTATGCACCAATCTGATGTACTGAGGGGCAAGTAATGTACCAATACATGTGGAAAAAAGCATGGGAAGAATATCATTAACTCTGTACGGATTAGACTGGTAGATGACTTCCTATGGACCAATCTGATGTGCTGAGGGGCAAATAATGTACCAATACACGGGGAAAGAAGCATGGGAAGAATATCATTAACTCTGTACGGATTTGACTGGTAGATGACTTCCTATGGACCAATCTGATGTACTGAGGGACAAGTAATGTACCAATACATGGGGAAAGAAGCATGGGCTGAATATCAATAACTCTGTACGGATTAGACTGGTAGATGACTTCCTATGGACCAAGCTGGTGTGCTGAGGAATACGAGAAGCAAAAACGTTTCTGTAACGACGGGGATTTTCCACACTGAGTTTCTAGTGACGTGATAAGGTTAAATATAGGTTTAGAGAGAAATGCGTGAGAGCACGATTATCCACAGAAGCACTAATTGTAGGAAGAGTGCTGATGTGACTGCACGGGGAATGAGAACGAGACTGAAAGATTCGACAATGTTCCAAACCAGTGTGTGATTCGCAGCCAGAGTGAGAGGCTGTTGTTTTGTGAGAGCATAAATGTGACCTTGTATAACTGAATAACGTGGAGGAGACTGAATTCAACAAGGTGACCGCCTAGCCAGAATCCTGTGAAGTTGACGACTAGCCTGATGGTGGAGCTAAACAGCAAGCGGCCGTAGATGCTTGTTTGAGACCTGTACATGTGGTGCGATTGAGACGTGAAGATTGCAAAGCTAGCGAACGCGAATGAATGTGAACAGCTCTGAGGGACTTTGTCATTGTTACTTGTTGAATATTTGGACATGCTAAAGAGTAGCTGAGGGTGACTGGATCGAAATACCTTCAGTGAGTAATAGAGATATAAACTGCGATTGCGTCTCCCCAATAACATCTGTGTGTGTCAATTCATCATATGTGTTAGCCCACATCCGGCTTTAACTGTTTACACAGAAGGACTCAATTCTTGCACAAGAACGGGAATCCCCGTTGACCCAGTTGGCCTATTTATAGCCTAAAGATGGCCGTGGTTAGCCATAGTAAAATCCCCTAGAAAACAGCCAGAGCACACTGAGAGAACAACGTCGCAGTTTCCCAGTCAACTGATGCTTGAGATTCTACAACCAAGACCAGACTAAACCAGCAAGCCGAAATGGGCGAGGTCAGACAAGAGCCCTAAGCCAGCAGCTAAAGAAGAAGAATAAACCAACACAGAACTAGTGGGGTCAGCCGCTACAGAAGAAGGATAAACCAACACAGAACTAGTGGGGTCAGCCGCTACAGAAGAAGGATAAACCAACACAGAACTAGTGGGGTCAGCCGCTACAGATGAAGGATAAACCAACACAGAACTAGTGGGGTCAGCCGCTACAGAAGAAGGATAAACCAACACAGAACTAGTGGAGTCAGCCGCTACAGAAGAAGGATAAACCAACACAGAACTAGTGGGGTCAGCCGCTACAGAAGAAGGATAAACCAACACAGAACTAGTGTCGTCAGCCGTTTCAGGTTGATGGATTCACCGAGGCTGACACTCAAGTACTTCAGGACTGAATGGTTCCATATGTAGTTATAGATTTATAAAGTAACAGAAAATGTACTGATTAGCACTCATAGAAAGAAGTAGAAAGATATAAGAATACACTAGACAACATAAAAATCAAACGCTATAGTTACCGTGCCGTGAATAGAACCTGTCACCTGCAGACGGCGTGTGTGCCTCGCTATGAAAACAAGTACACGAAGAACATCGTTTACTAGGGACCCCCAAAATAAAATGTCTTATTGGCCATGTCTATCGTACAACCTGAAATCCACAACTATGGAATACGAACAAAATTCATTTCAAATCATGTAAATGGCGTCATAGGTTTTTAAAAAATGTATACTAACAAAGCATATGTCGAATAACAAGCACAGCAACAATTTACGAACACAGTAGACCTTAATGCTTTGTCTAGAATACACAAACATTTAAGAAAGGTATTTGATTATGTGTAGTTAGTAAGATCTATCGACTAAGTAGCTTGGAAATCTTTAGGAGCCAAAGGGGGAAAAAAACAGTATCAGATCTGGAACGCATTTGGCGCTAATGGGAATGTTTGAAAAGATTCACAAAAATACAGATAAACTGTATGCAATCCTCAGCTAATGCCTTTCAGAATTAAAAGGAATTATGCGAAAGAATCACCGACTCAGCAAGTGAGGACAAGACGCTGGCGTTGAATAGGTCACTGATGTGGGTTCTGGTATTTTTGGGGGGTAAGAATAGGCCCAGTGCTCATAGCAAGCATGTCGTAAAGGCGACTGAATAGGAGTGAAGCCATCAAAGTCACAGTGCATCTGTGTAAGAGGGTAGGAATCAACAGTTTGCAAACAAATAAGCTAGATCTGTAAAACGGTTGTACACGCAATTCAAGATCTTGAAAAAGACCACAGTGGGCAAACAGCCAGAACTTTCCGCCAGAGTTTACAACTAGAGAACACTAAAAACAAAATATGACCTCATCTTGATAAACCTGATAACAATATATCTGCACGTTCCTTGCATCGAAACACAAGGGTCGTGTAAATATACAAAGTAGACTTAAACCAATAATGAAAATATACGGAGAAGAAAAGAGAATGAAGGAATGCTGGGATGACATTGGGTGAGCTGTGCGCTATTTCAAAGGATATGACGACTGGATTAAGGTCTCAATGCACCACCAGACTGAAAAAAATGGTAGCAGCGGCGGAAGAAGAAAAGGAGGATTAGAAACAGGAGGAGGAGAAGAATTGCAACTAAACAAACAGGATAAATATAAGGTTGTCCTATAAGTACCCACATGCTAATAAAAAAAACACAAACGGAAGCCTTAAATACAAACAAATGGGCAGCTTTATCAAGCAACGAAATAAAATTCGTTATATCAGTGGAGGGAAATCGCGGGATCAACGTTTTCAGTGCACCGCTTCAGGTCTCCTGCTAAGACAGAAGCCTTTACGGTGACGACTTGCTGATAGATCCCCGAGATGTAATTTCTACCCGGCTTGCGATGTATACGGATAAACTCCAGTATACAAAAGGTTGTAATTCAAGAATGCATTTGAGAGCTGCAAGCTGAGGAAAATTCTCAAAAGTGTGTTCGTGTAAGGAAGGAATAGAAGAATGGAAGAAGACTGTGAATGGAAGCCAAGGAGAGGAACGGGGTGGGGAACAGAGAGCAGAAACTTTACTTGCACCTATATGCATATACAGTATAGAAGATAAACGCAAGCGATAAAGAGAAATATTCGGGAATGCCGCTATAAGCTGGATAAATGCAGCCATGTCTGTAATGCCGGCTGCTTCTCTAATTGACATTGTGGATAAAGGCTTTGGTATAACTAATGTATGAGGAAGCTAAGGGATCATGGGTTAAATAGGGTGGTGAAGGGATCAGTGACTGCGTAGATGAGTAGACACAGCGAGGGGGTCATAACAAGGTAGTTTTATTTTTGGTTCGTTTATTTTTTCATTTCGCATTTTAATAATGATCTACGTTAAATTATTAATGTGCTGACAGCAACGACAACGAGGAATGATAATATGGAAAAAGCGAATTGGAAAGAGAAATGGCAGTAGGAAAAGAATGAGAAGAGCGTCGGTACGGGTGAATGATTTCATAGAACATCAAAAACCAAATGGTTTGGTCATCTGGTCAGGATCGGGGGGGGGAATCAACCAGCAGCTAGAGCGTACTGCATGAGAATAACGGGCTAAAAGGCCGACCAAGAAAAAGATGGATGGGGTAAGTTAAAGAGTCACTACAAAAACACAGTATGATATCAACACAAGCTACGCAACTAGCAAAAGACAGGAAACTACACGTAACTCCTCTCTGCGACGCTTTGCACTATAAGTAGTAGTAGAAAAGAAGAAGTAGACAACACACTGCTCAGGATGTTAATCTTTGAAATCAGAAATGCGCCTTATTGCTTCTTTCAATGCTTAGATAGCACAAGAGCTACTGGCAACTGTAGACAAAGTGACTGACTGGTGTGAATAAATAAGTGCTGTTTTCAACTCAGAAAAGGAGGTTGTTTTGTGGTGGAATCTGGACCATAGAATTGTAAGAGCTAATGTTCCAAGCCTCACAATTAATGACAATAACATCAAAACAGAAAGCAAACTGAGGTACCTGGGTATCATTTTCGATAAAGGCCTGTCCTTCGGGGATCATGTAGAGGCAAATGCGGTGAAATGCCAAAAAAAAAGACTCAATGCTTTCAAGACTATGGCAGGAATGGACATGGAACAAAGAATGCTGTTCGCAATGTTCCAGCATGTGATCCTATCGGTGATAGATTATGTACTTGGAATACTTACCATATCAGAGAGTCGGTTGATGAAACTTGAACGCAAACAAATTGAAGCTATGCGGGTAGTTCTATGATGTACAAGAGATAAACCGGTAGTATGTATGAGATGTATAATTACACTGCCTGCTATTGCTGATAGTTTCAAAGTTCTGCAAGCAAAATTATATCTCAGAGTAGCTGCAGACAAGATGCACCTCCTGCATGAAGCCCTGGGAAGAGCTTAAAGTCAAAGACTGAAAAGAGGGAGGTCATGGATTACGCAAGCTGGAGACACAATTGGGCATGTGCGGGCTCGATAAATGTAAGCGAGGAGAGTAGTCAAGATGTCCGAGCAAGTTTCAGACTTGTGAAGGGTTCTTACCACTTGGAGTCATGAGTGCAGAGACTGGCTAGCTGGTGCTGCGGAATAAGAGATTCAACAAATGATTCATGATAATTCCTGCCCTGGTGATGTGATTTTATATACAGATGGCTCTGTGTTGAGGGGCAGACGAAGTGCATGGGGTTTATGGCAAAAGCGAATGGCCGTCGCTTGGTGCAGCAAAAATTGGCATATGATATCACAACATCTAGTTTGAGAATTGAGGCGGAGGTAGTCACTGCTGCCTTCTGCTGGCTTGAGAATCAGCTGTACACACATGTCGTGATTGTAACTAACTAGCAGAGCATGTTGAGAAAGGTGGAGAAAGGAATGCTCTGTGCTGAGTGGCAAGCATCACTTCAGAGGTCCTGGATAGTTAGCATCCTTTGGAACTTTTCTACAGGTGATGCCGGTGTGTTAGGAAATGAGCAGGCAGAAAGACTGGCCGGTTATTCGCCGCTTGGTGGTGAACTGATGTATGACAGGTTGGATATTGTGAGGGCTTTTTGGAAGCGATTAAACACTGCAGAGACACCCATAGATCACTACGGTCTGGGAAGAATGAAGCTGCGAGGAGTTACAAGGAGATATAGCCGGCGCTCAACACTTAGGGGAAAGGCGAGACGGACTTACAATCAGACAGTTACTGGTGGCATCGGAATTGGAACTCTTCGCTTGCTGTTGAAGATGGGGACGGAGCGCTTATGGGGGTTGTCCCAAGTGATGTGGTGATTCTAAATTCAACATTTGACATTCAAAATTCAATGCTTAGAATAATACTTTTTATAGGGAAAGTACTCAGGAGTGGAAATTCAAGGGAAGCTTTCTTAATTAATCGCCTTGTACGACATGCTTGTTAAGTAGACATTAGGTCTACTCTCATCCCCATCCCAACCCAATGGGGTCCCGGCACCAAAACTGGTAGGAACAGATTTAAAAATTGAACAATGTGTTGCCTTATAATTGCTTGAGACAGAAAGGTAAGTTACTTGTTGATGTGACACTCTCATGTCCCTGGAAAAATGTACCATGCGGCTAAAAGCCCCCACGTTTAACCATACACAGTAAAAGTTAAAGACCCCTTTTCTTCACGAGCTTAGTCTTATTGGATATGTAGTGTTGGGTATGTAGTGTTGGGTATGTAGTATTGGGTATGTAGTATTGGGTATGTAATATTGGGTATGTAGTGTTGGGTATGTAGTATTGGATATGTAGTATTGGGTATGTAGTGTTGGGTATGTAGTATTGGGTATGTAGTATTGGGTATATAGTATTGAGTATGTAGTATTGGGTATGTATTATTGGGTATATATTATTGGGTATGTAGAATTGGGTATGTAGTGTTGGGTATGTAGTGTTGGGTATATAGTGTTGGGTCTGTAGTGTTGAGTATGTAGTGTTGGGTATGTAGTGGTGGGTATGTAGTGTTGGGTATGTAGTGGTGGGTATGTAGTGTTGGGTATGTAGTGGTGGGTATGTAGTGTTGGGTATGTAGTGTTGGGTATATAGTATTGGGTAGGTAGTGTTAGGTATGTAGTGTCGGGTATGTAGTGCTGGGTATGTAGTGTTAGGCCTTAGAAGCCTTAGAAAAGCTGCAGGAGTTTCAAGGAAAGACAGAACACAAAATCACGAAATCAGACGAATGCTAGGAATAAAGCCAGTCTTACAGGTCATCAAAGAACAACAAATGAAGTGGTTTGGACACCTAACAAGAATGCCCTGGTACGATCTGCTACAGCGAGCCACACTAAAATGTTACAACGGGTATAGAGCGAGTGGAAGACCACGAAAAATATATAGTGATATCATTAAGAACAGCCTTATAGAAATTAACATCAGTCTTAATAGTGCTCTTGACAGAGCTCATCAACGAATGTTACATTCCCCCCCCCCCCCCAACCCCCACCCCACCCTGACATTCCGCTGAGGTACAAGGTGGAAGAGAAAGAGAACTGTTGGGCCCATATTTTTACACCAATGGGCGCTGGGTGGATAATGTGGTCAGCATCACGCCGGCAGTCTTTACATCCCAGGACTTTACCTGATACCTATAGGCTAGGTCAAGCTGGGAGTCAGGGCTATTTGTATACAAATTATGGTCAGTGTGGATTTGAGCCCAATACCTTCTGGTATGCAGGCAGGCATCCAGCCGCTACAACACAGTGGCTTTCAGCCGTGTATGTTTGTTCTATTTTGAAGTGTGTGTTTATACATGTCATCTTATTTTACATATATGATCTTATTGATTTTCCATTCAGCACATGATAATAGTCGTTATTATTTGTATTATTTCTGAGCACTTAAACGAGGCTTAAGCTTCCTTCAGTGGCAAAGCCACGTCAGGTGCTACGTTGTGGAACATGTCATGTTTCCTATTTTTATATATATATATGTGTGTGTGTGTGTGCGCGCGCGCGCGCGCCTGCGCAATTTGGTCACCACCCGTAGTGGTGATAGTGGAACTACCTGTAGCCCCTTTCTACGCCAATTGCACGAGCCCCGCATCCAGTCCTTCCCCCCTCCCCCTTACCTACCCCGACGATTTCTATTGTGAATGCGCCCCTGACTATGATAGGCTCATTTTATAGCCACGTATCCTCCCCCCCCCCCCCCCCCCCCCCCCCCCCCCCCCCCCCCCCCCCCCCCCCCCCCCCCCCCCCCCGATCTCGCTAAAATGTCAGGGAAACGGAAACGTTAAAACCCGCATTGCGATCTTTCCCTTAACTGCACATTCAACAGACATTTTTTTTTATTCGCGGCTGAGGAACTTTAATGTGTGAAAGCTCGCAACCAGTGACGCCCAGTTTCAACGGAAAACACAAATTAAGGAAAAGGGTGCGGCTCAATGTGCCCCGTTAGCACCGTACAAACAATGCATTCACTTTCCCTGGCGCGATGTTGCAAGGGGCATAGCGGGAGGTCTCGACCAATTAGATCTGGCGTTACAAACAGATCCCTTTGCGCCTCTCGCACGCGGGTATGTTTGTATACCGGTAACACCCGGGAGATGTTTGTTGATGGTACGAGAAATATGTTTGCTTTAATAGGTTATGAAACAAGGCAATAGTACGCACCATGCTGGTACAGTACGTTCCAGAAGTTCTGCCGAACTTTAAACATCTTTAACTCAGCAACCTTTTGGTGTAAGTTGTTCAATTTGGCACAAAGCCTTTAATAATAATGTCTGGTACATTTCCCATGTCAGAACTATCTGGGTAAGTTCGATACATTTACACACTAGGTTCGTTTTCATTCATACTTCGTTAGGCTCGTAAACTTTACTGAAGGTTATAGAGGTGTCTAGGTCGGCCGATGATATCTTGCGCTGTATACATCAGGATGCAAACGCTTTTAACGGTCCAAAAACATGCGGAACTGGCCCTAACACAACCTGCCTCCCCCACCACAGGAGAGTGCTGAAGCCAACGTCACACCCATTCTCTTTCTCTGAGTGAACAGGTAAATAGAAGAAATCGCAGAAAGCATTTCAAACAAACAGTACAGGGAGGACCCCCTGACACCCCTGTCAGTTACAGTTGCCCATCGGACAGCTTAAGGCGGAGACAAAACATCCAGTCTAAGTACCCCGTCCCGCTTCTGTTAATCATAAATGTGTCAATGGTAAGAAATGGGTATGAAAACTATAAAAGTTCCTAATGTCCTTGTAAGCAATTTTTTTTTTTTTTTTTAATGCAGACAACCTTTTAGTTTTCTTTTAGCCTTTTTACGGCATGTAAACAAACAGACACCGATTGAAAGCAAATAATCAGCATGCTAAAAGTAAATTGAGTACTAATTAAGGGAATCTTGTCAAGACTTCAGACTGCACGCGTTTAAGGGCATTTCAATCTTGAGCAGTCATCTACAGTAGTTGCATCTAGTGAGTTGTTAAAGGAACACATTTTTTCATTGTATACCCTATAGGCTATCGAAATAGTCCTCATGCATCGCTGTATTTGAACTGATTTCGGGACACCTTACGCATATCTGCATATGAACTGATTTCGAAACAACCTCCACACATTTGTCAATTAATGTACATTATATTTTGCAAGGGTACATACGTTATTCAACTACTGGACGTAAATGTTTCTGGAAAACCCACAATATAAAAAAGAATGCTGGGGTTGGTTCTGCAATTGTCTGTAAAGGATACAAAACTAAAATAACATTTTTAAAAAAAAATAGTTATAAGACTAATAAGAAGCAAAGAAAATCGACAGTTTAAAAAAAAAAAACGGCAGCACCTGTGCAATTGTAAATTATAAAATCATAAGTACATGGGAAATCTAAAGGTACACGAAAAAATGTGTTGATCAGTACAGGAGGTTTCGATATTGTTGATATAAAAGTACAGACAATAATCCTTTTTCACATCAGTGAAGTTTCTGTTATTTGATGTTAGACAACGTGTTCTAATACATTTGTCGGCAATCGGTTGCCGCCGTGATGTAGCGGCTAGATGTCGTGGGTTCAGATACCGAGGAAAACAAGTTTTTTTTTTTTCTTTAATCAAACTGACCTTTGCTCCCAGGTCTATCCAGCCTTAAATGGTACGTGGAAAGTAAAGGCGTGATGCCGATCAAATCGAACAAAGAGTGCAGGTTTATCTATAAAGTATTAGTCTAGCCCTATATGCCTATCAAGCCTAAAAGCGTGGAAAAGGGTCTTTTACTTTTGCTATTATCAGCAATCGATGATTATGACGCATCCTATTAGTACAAGGTTAACGTGGAAAGAATCTACTTCATTTGCATTGAGTTTTATCCCATAAGGCTCATTCTCTCTCTGAAAAACGACTAGCAGGCTGCTGCGTGCATCCCACAAAGCACGAACTTCGTAGCTTCAGTGACATCTCCGGGAATATCCGTTAATATTGAAAGCATAAACCTAACGACGCAGTCAGGAAACGAACCCACGTTTTTCAGAATGCCAGGCAAACGGCTCAACCACTCACCCGCTGAGACACACCAATACAAATTAAAGTTTAATGATAGAAGATAGTGATACAATTAGATTATAATGGAAATACCAAGAAATGTGTGGTCGGTTGTTTTCACCAGGGAAAAAAAATGTAAGAGTTGACACAAAAGAGAAGGAATATTTTAAACTGCGAACAGATACAATGCATTGCACATCGTATTAATAGATATATTTCACTGTGTCTCGTCCTGTATGTTACTACAGGGTAATATCAACACGTAATAAAGCGTGCACAAACACACAAATTTGGTGCTTTGCTGGATTTTGTTTGTTTTTTTAATTGTTGCATTGAACCAGCATCCCTGAAAGGATTGTGACTTGGTTATATGCGCCTGCAAAACGGTTTAGCATTGCACGCCACGAATAGCCCTGAAAGGGACTCCTGCAGTGTTTATGCGATCAAGAGAGACAGACAAAAATACTGTTCCTACCGACGACGAAGTCGTCTTCCGGCGAGCCAACAGCGCCGATAAGACACATAAAAAACTTATAAAATACCACGGAAATACACAATGGTTGCTCTTGGTGCCTCGTCTTCGTCAAATCACCGGAAGGTCACCACAGTCACTTGACTTCGGGAAGACAAGCAGAAGGAATAGTAATGTATCCTTTCCCTCTGGTGTTTAACGATATTCCATTCTTCTTCTTAAAGTCCATGCCAAGTGGCATTAGTAGTCATGTCTGTCCACAACCTTCTGTCTTGTGTACTTTCAGTCAACTCTGACACAGATTATCTTCCTGGCCATGAGGTCAAACTGTCCATCATCTGTTCTCTCAGTCTCCCCCTGCCTCTCCTCCCCTCCAATCTCCCTACTGTCACGATGTACTCCGGTTTTCTCCTTTTCATCAGCCAATATGTCTGGCTGTTTATTACCCATTACGCCGTCTGACAGGGGTAGTAAGCGATTGAACCTCACGTACTTTGGACATGTCAAGCGCCGTGGTGGTCTTAGAGAACTGCGATGGAAAAGGGGAGGGGGCGGGTGCAGTTTCCGGAAAACGAGGCAGAGGCTGACCTTCCTGAATGTTGACACATCAAGATGCAGTAGATATGAAAGCATACAGGGCTGGAGAATTGCCTAGAGAAAGAGAGACTTTCATGCGTGCCGTGAAGAAAGCGATGTTCTGTAGAGGATATGCTGATTCTCCTCGCCAATATAGACCTGGTTGTAAATATATGTTTATTCATTTTATGTGATATTTTGCGATTATTATTATTACGCACTCAAACAAAGCTAATGTTTCTTAGGACCCTCTCCTATCATAACCACATAAAAGGTAAAAGGTACTGAACACTATTGTGTTTTCTTTATGTCGGTGCCCTGTGGTGCCGCCCTGTTGTGCCGTGCCCGACAACGCCCCTGCATGCTCCCTGCTATAAACCCCAACCTAACGTGACAAACAGTGATTACTTATACCAATGAATTGTTTAATAACTCGGCCGCGTTCAACTTTCCGGAGAATGACTCCCAACAGTTTAAGTGTCCTTGAACCGGATGAACCTCATAAACCTACCACAGGTACCACGTTAATACGGGGTTTTATGTGTCACTCAAACGAGTCACAGTTAGTACAAACACCTCACTGTGATCGTTGGAACCCAGCAGGTGCTTCAAAAGCGGGTAAGGCGCTAAATGTTATATACAGTTTACAGACATCAACAGTCAGCGAACCCTTGAGGTCGAAGAAACAGTACGATAAGCGCGTTCTCGTGTATTGACTGGCACATATAGAAAGCAGTTGAACGCTGAATTTAAAATGACGTCATAGCACAGGGACATTCCCATAAGCGCTCCGTTCCCATCTTAAACAGAAAGCGCAGAGTTCTTTAACATCATGCACGAGGTCCGATTTAGTGCTGCCTATGTAGTTATATGGGTTCTTAATTTATAACGTACCCCAAACACGAAATCTCCGTGGGAAATCCACAGCTGACCTGACAGTCCATTATTTCAAATGGTTACAAACTGGGCACACTGGCCCGTCTTACATTTGGAACACGAAACTACAGGACTCTATAGAGGTAAAGAGGAGAAAAGGTAGACAGCAAAGACCTGAATACATAATGTAACTGAATGGACAAGCCTCAAATATGTAATTCTCCTGAGCTCTAGCTTTAGCAGCTCTAGTTTTGCTATTGTTTAATTCTGCCTTTTTACCTTTCCTATCTTCAATCAGTTTAGTGGTTTCTGGTGTTATCCATGCTTTATGTTTCCTTTCTTTCTTGCCAAGAACTTCTACGCAAGATTTATTCCAGATTCCTTATTGCAGTGGCACCCCTGGCATACGCTCATAGCACCCTAGGGCGCCTCGGTACCCAGTTTGAGAAACGCTGCGGTAATGCATCGTTAGCCCGACCCGGTGAGGTCAGCAGCACGGCCCGTCAACTGGAGCCGGTAGTGGTTTGACAGTGTGCAAACAACGGTTCTGAAACTGGTGGGACGATGCAAATAACACTAGTCCGTGGTTAGTTGCGTATCCTTTACAGGGCGTCGTAGAACCAACCCCAGCAGAGTCTGGCTGTTGTGTGGTTTCTCTATACAAATTTACGTCCTGTAGTTTGCCATTCCCACTGGACGGTCGGCCCCCTGATACCACTGTCGAAACCAACACAAGGACAAGTCCATGACCACCTGGAAATCGGTAAGTAAAGTAAAGGACCCCTTTCTCACGCCTGAAAAGGGCTTATAGGGCATATGCGGCTAGACCTATATTTTATAGACCAATTGGCACAAGATAGGTGATGCGGTCAGCTTCATGTCGGCCGCCTTTACTTCCAGGGACTGCACCCTGTACCCACTCACGGCTGGGTCGACCTGGGAGCCAAGGGTCTTTTTTTTTTTAAAGTCCGGCTCCGCCAGGGAGCGAACCCACAACCTTCTGCTCCGCGGCGAACGTCTAGCCGCTCTGCCACGGCGACTCCCTGAAAATCTGTATCTGATGGCAAATTATTTCAAGACAGCATCGTCACAAACACAGCCAAGCGGCTTTGATGTCGGGAATCTGCAAAGACACGTCTGCGCGCACGCACATACACGCACGCACGCACGCACACACACGTCCACACAGACACACACGAACAAAAACCGTTGTGATTCTCCAATGTCTGCCATCACTTGAATTGTCTGTACTGAGTTACACCAACTATTTGTTAGCCCTAATGAGGCCAGGTTCACAAAATCTGACACAAGAACCCGTCATCGCCAGCCTGTAAGAGTGGGACAAGTTTGCAATCAGAGAACTCATCTCGTGAAACAGTCTTTTCTGTTAGTTGTGATTTCCATTGATCATGTTTGAAGTTTTACAAATATTTCAAAAACAGCTTTGTCTGCGAAATAGACACGGGGAATACATTTGTCTCTATTATACGCGGTAATACTAAAAAGGAAAAAAAAAATATTTAACGCGTTTGTTATTAGACGTTAGTATCGTGCAAGTTTGTTGTATTAGTATGTTATGAATAGGTTATAAATAAATAACGTGTTATTCGTGAGTTTCTCTTGGGGGAAAATGTGTCTGTCAAGTGGAAAGTGCTCTAATTAAAAGTACATATGGATTTCTTTGAGATTTTGTTTGCTGATATAATTGTTTTCGTCTACTTCTTCATCTCCTTCCTCTTCGTCTTTTTTTTCTTCTTCTTCCTTTTATTATTATTTTTATTATTATTATTATTCGTCCTCGTCTTCTTCTGATTTCGCCCTTAAAAAGAAAGATGGTATGTTATGTTGTGGTTTACAGCTACCTGCGATAACCTTTCGACCCAACCAATTCGATTGAAGCAAACCTTCGATTAGTTACCTGGACGAGATTGTGAAGGGTCAGTAGATCTAAACTCCCTCTCCTTCCCCCTTTGCCCCACCCCCCACTTTTTTTTTCCTCATGGGGTCCGTTGCACCACACGGGGCAGTAACCCCAAACTAATGATGAGGAGAAAAAAAAACCACAACGAGGTCATGTAGGTCACCTTCGTATTATAAACGTTCACCGGCTGTTAACTCCAGCCGAAAATTTTGCTTGTTCGTCCACTTCTGGGATTTGATCTTGTTCCAAATCTTGAATTTTGCTTGCATATTCGTTTTATTTATCTGGCTTATGTGCATGCCGATGTTTTGTTCCTTGCTTCTTGGGCAGATGCACCGTGATTTTGAAGGACACATCCTAATTAATGGCGTATTACGACACGTTTGGAGGTAATAAAAACACCAATATTTTTCCATCTCTAGGCGCACTGGTACTGTGACGTTAACCCTTATCTTCACATTATTGATTTGACTGTAGATCAAGAGGCAGATCAGGGATATCGCAGATATATAATATATACACTCAGACATACAGATACATGGAGTCACTAACTGGAAATACAAGCCTGACACTGCGGGAGATCCATCCGTTTATCAGCTTGTCCACTTCTGGCTGCTACTTAAAGGTTTACCATAAAATCATGATACCCCGTTTAACCCCTAAAGATAATTTCTGTCTATCTGTCTGTCTTTTTTTTTTCATTACATATATTATATTATATATATATATATATATATATATATATATATATATATATATATATATATATATATATATATAATATATCATATATAAATCAATGTGGCGTGGGCGATCATGCCTCTCCATAGTCTCGCAAATCTACTGAACCATTTATCAATTTTCTGTGATATATATATATATATATGATATATATATATATATATATGGTATATAGATATATATACTATATATATATACGCCATATAATATAGCCATTTATATATATATATATAGATATATATTAGCAACAAATATCAACTTAATCACTTTTAAAATATTCCGCCTATCGAAGGTCAAATTGGATATGTGTTAACCAAAAGAAAATGACATGTCGCAGAAGGTTTCAATAAATATCTAAGTACTGAGTTTACAATGACACGCCACACGCATTAGATGGCCTTTTAACCGTAAATAAACAATAAGAAAACAACATCTCCGGTGAAGAAATCCATCAAAGACTTTGCTGGCCCAACGAGCAGCATTTAAGAAAACAAGACGAAGGAGAAGACACATGTCTATATGCAGATTATTCTCAACAAGAGCCATGAAAAATTCATACATGTGAACAACACTGGAAGCTCAGGTTATCCAGGGTGATACCCAGAAAAAAAAAACAGCAACCAAAAACAGTTAAGATTTCATCCTTGTGAATCGTTTGAATTAATAATGACAATGTCAGATGATAGAAGAAAGCGACATAAATTATACAGATAAATGGATGCGAAGAAAATTGAAATTGGTTTTGTTTGTCCTTATTTGGTAACATGCAAAAGCCATTGAACGCCCACCCAACTCCGTTTTCCCCTGTCACTCGCCTTTCATTGCCCCCTACCCAGGCCCCCCCCCCCCCCCCCCCCTTTCTAAGTGATCGGAAGTTTTGAGAAGTGCACATATAAATACAAGCTTGCGTTTTCGTGGATTTTTTTTTTCAACGAAGAAATAAATAAAACAAGAATAATTCGCGGGGAAACAGGTATTGACGCAATACCAAGTACAGCAGAACTATACCAAGTACAGTAGAATTATACCAAATACAGTAAACCTATACCAAGTACAGTAGAACTATATCAAGTACAGTAGAACTATACCAAGTACAGTAGACCTATACCAAGTACAGTAGAACTATACCAAGTACAGTAGAACTATACCAAGTACAGCAGAACTATACCAAGTATAGTAGAACTATACCAAATACAGTAGAACTATACCAAGTACAGTAGAACTATACCAAGTACAGCAGAACTATACCAAGTACAGTAGAATTATACCAAGAATAGCAGAACTATAAAAAGTACAGCAGAACTATACCAAGTACAAAAGAACTATACCAAGTACAGTAGAACTATACCAAATACAGTAGAACTATACCAAGTACAGCAGAACTATACCAAGTACAGTAAAACTATACCAAGTATAGTAGAACTATACCAAGTACAGCAAAACTATACCAAGTACAGTAGAACTATACCAAGTACAGTAGAACTATACCAAGTACAGTAGAACTATAAAAAGTACAGCAGAACTATACCAAGTACAAAAGAACTATACCAAGTACAGTAGAACGTACATTAACCCTCACCACCCGGACATGGGCTGTGACGAATAACCGAATAGACCGATAAAAGAGTTGAGTTGAGTTGAGTCAAGAACTGACATCACAACACTCGGGGCATTCCCATGCGTGCTCCGTCCTCATCTTTAGCAGCCAGTGCAAAGTTGCAATACTAATGGTACAGGTCGTAATCTGGTTATATGTCCGTCTTGCCTTTTCCCTGAGTGTAGTGAGCCGGTCAGACCCCCGGTTAAACCCAGGTGCCTCATTCACTCCAGGCCATAGTAATCTTGTTTCGATTCTGACTCTGTTGCTTGTTCCCAAAGGGCCCTGACCACATCTGCCTTGTCATGTATCAATTCAACACCCAGTGTTACAGATCAAGCCAATCTGTCTGCTGGTTCATTCCCCATCACGCCAGCATTGCCTGGAGAAAAGCTCCAAAGTATCCTTACTACTCGTGACCTTCCCAGTGAAGCTTGCCACTCTGCTGGAAGCATCCCTGTCTTCATTTTTCTCAGCATGCTTTCAGAGTTTGTTACAATGTGTTTGCATCTTGTTCTCTAGCCACAGGAAAGCTGCAGTTACCGCCTCCACCTCCATTCTCATGCTAGACGTAGCGGTTAACAAAAATCTCTTGATCCATATGTACAGTAACTTGTTTTAACAGCGGGTTTAGAACGGAAATGAAAACAGAATCTTTTCAAAGTGAATAATACATACATATTGTATTTAGTTCTATAAAACGATCAGTTCTTTTCACTTCATAAAAATCCGTCATCTCCTTCTGCTCTTTGATACTTGAGCTTTATGCGCGGCCATGTTCCGTATATCACGAACAAGTAGGATCTGTGTTGCATTTGTCTGCAGTGGCTAGTGAAAGAGTAAGAACGCATCTATTTAAGATGATAACGGTTAAATGAAACTGACGGTTAAACAAGTTACGGTTAATAGAAATGTTACTGGACATGTCCTGAATTCTGAGTCAATTAAAATATAAATAAAAGTCTAGAAAGTGAAACACGACAGAAACAAAAGAGAGGCACATACTGAAATGATAGACAAAAAAGTATTAAACAGTATATGTGTTAATATATATACATATATATAAATACACACTTACACACACATTTATATATAGAATATATATATATATATATATATATATATATATATATATATATCCATATATCTACACACACATATATATATACATATATATATATAATAGTTACACATACACATATATATATATATCGACACACACATATATATATATCTACACACACACACACATATATATATATATATATATATATTGACAGACATATACATCAATATCAACACCCAGTGTGGGCAGTAGATCTCATTTTTCCTTCTAAAATGGACCCCAGGAACCAATACGGGGCAATTATCTATTTACCTCATGTGACAATTTTAAAAATAATTCCTTTATGTAACATCTAATTTGTATTATACCATGTTGGAAACGTGGGAGAAAGAAAGAATAATAATATCACCATAAGTGCCTTACACCTATGGCAAAAACAGGTATTCTTTCGGCCAATCGGCCTGTTACACTCATCAGCAACGTTTAGGCGCCGACCTAATAGAGAAGCTCCAAACCAAACCAAACAGCACAATGATACAAGCTCACAAGTACACAAACAGGTTTCACATTTGCAGTTAACACAGAAGCATAATGCAGTGATTTGTGCTAATTTAAAAGCTTTACAACTGTCAACAGACCACATTTAGTTTTATTTTAAGTAAAGATCCCTTTTCACTCCTTTAGGCGTATCGAGCATATGGGAAGAGGGCCCATATTTTTACAGACCTTCGGCACTCGATGGGTTATGTGATCAGCATTACGCCGGTCATCTTCACTTCCCCAGGACAGCCATCCTGGTACCCATTGTAGGCTGGGTCGACCTATCCTTTACAGGACGTTGCAGAGCCCACCCCAACAGCCCCTGTCTGTTGTGTGGTTTTTATAGGCAAATTCACGTCCAGTAGTTTGCCGTTACTTTCTGGACGGTCGGCTATTTTGATACCAATGTCGAAACCAACGCAAAGCACCCCTGGTATAGACATGCAAAATTAATGAAGAAGGAGCCAGAAGTAAATATGCAAATAGCAGTTTTCGAATGTTGTATTTTTTCTTCCCTAATAACCATCTGCGTTAATTTCTGATGCAGCAGACGATAGTTCTTTTAGGGATGTTCCGTAACCCGGTGTTCTCTGAAAATATTCCATCTAGTTCAAAATTGCCCCCTTAAGTTCAACTTCTCCTATACCTCCTCCATTCCCTCTTCATTTCTACCACCTCCTCTCCCTCTTCTCATTCTTCTTCTCCTTCTTCTCCCTCTTCTCATTCTTCTTTCTTCTCCTTCTTCTTCTTCTTCTTCTTCTTCTTCTTCTTCTTCTTCTTCTCTCTTCTTCTTTTCTTCTTCTTAGAAACTTCATCTTCTTCTTCTTCTTCTTCTTCTTCATCGTTTCTTTTATTGTTTCTTCTTCCTGCTTCTTGCTTCGTCTTCTTCTGCTTCTGCTTCTTCTTCTTCTTTCTTCTTTTTCTTTCTTCGTCTTTCTTCTTCTTCGTTCTTCTTCTTCTTCCTGTAGTTCTTCTTCTTTCTTCTTCTAGGTTTCTTCTTCATTTCTTCTTTCTTCTTCTTCTTCTTCTTCTTCTTCCTTCTTCTTCTTCTTCTTTTCTTCTTCTTCTTCTTCTTCTTCTTCCCTTCCACGCAAGCTTCTTCTTCTTCTTCTTCTTCTTCTTCTTCTTGTCTTCTTCTTCTTCTTCTTCTTCTTCTTCTTCTTCTTCTTCTTCTTCTTACTTCTTCTTCTTCGTCTTCTTCTTATCTTCTTCTTCTTCTTTATCTTCTTCTTTCTTTATCCTTCTTCTTCTTTATCTTCTTCTTCTTCTTTTTTCTTCTTCATCTTCTTCTTCTTCTTCTTCTTCTTCTTCTTACTTCTTCTTCTTCTTCTTCTTCATCATCATCTAGTCTTCTTCTTCTTCTTCTTCTTCTTCTTCTTCTTCTTCTTCTTCTTCTTCATCTTCTTCATCTTTCCCATTTCTTCATCTTCTTCTTCTTCTTCTTCTTCTTCTTCTTCTTCTTCTTCTTCTTCTTCAGAATTCTTCTTTTTCGTCGTTTCTTCTTCTTTTTCTTCTTCTTCTTCTTCTTTATCTTCTTCTTCTTCTTGTTCTTCTTCTTCTTTTTCTTCGTTTTCTTCATCAGCATCATCATTTGCAGTAGGCGTGGGGGTCTGTGAGCCTTAGGAATAATCACCTCATGTCTAGTGCAGTACCCTAGGACTGTTATGTTTTGTTATCGCAATCGGCGTCTTTGCACATTAGCATCCCCACACGTGCTCACTCCTCAGATGCAGCAGCCACTCTAAGGTATCTTTACTGATTTTTCACATGAGAAGCTGGTTATAGTATCTGGTGTCCTTACCTCGAAGACGACTTTGACGTGCTTAACCAAGTGTCACTCCTCGGGCACGCAGCATCGTGTTAGCGTCAGAGATCTCCTAACCAAGTTCGTACAGCGTTGATTATGTTACCTCTCTCCATGCATCTGTCCGTTAGCATTGGTGCATTACTTGCCAGCGGGTCAGCTCTTTCTTTCATTACCCTGTACTTTTGTGTGGCCAGGTCTGTAGATCCAGATGTGGAGGTTATGTGCGACTTTAACCTACCAAACTGGAACGTCACACCACTTTAAAGAACGGGTAAGATAAGACTGCACGATCATTGTGCCCCTTCAAGGTGTCCACTGAAGTGTTCGCGAGCTTTATGCAAGCTACAAACATCAAGTAGTGGACATGATATACACAACCTGCAATATGCTTTTATTTCAAGATGATACGCGGTCGACATCTTTGAGTTTAGCGATTTAGGGCTGCATAGCCGCTTCTGTCGCCACAGACTGTGCAGCTCATGGTTTATTTTTGTCCCAAACAGAAGAAATGAAAAACCGCGAACCTTACTGAGAATTCGAACCCGGGTCTCCCACATTAGAGCATGGTGTTTTTGTCGGTTCGGTCAACCGCTACTCACAGCTGTAATAGAAGGTCAAAATAAAGGTGAACAGCGGGAAATCAGTAGAAAGTCAATGTACCCGAAACTGCAGCTTTCAAATACATGAACCCGAGACTGCAGCTTTCAAGTAATTGTACCCCACACTGCAGTTTTCACGTAAATGTACCCCAGACTGCAGCTTTCACGTAAATGTACCATAGACTGCAGCTTTCACGTAAATGTACCATAGACTGCAGCTTTCACGTAAATGTACCATAGACTGCAGCTTTCACGTAGATGTACCATAGACTGCAGCTTTCACGTAAATGTACCCCAGACTGCAGCTTTCACGTAAATGTACCCCAGACTGCAGCTTTCACGTAAATGTACCCCAGACTGCAGCTTTTGAGTAAATGTACCATAGACTGCAGTTCTCAAGTGAATGTACCGCAGACCGCAGCTCTCAAGTAAATGTACCATAGACTGCAGCTTTCAAATAAATGTATTATGTGTATGATGCGTCCTCGTGACCAGTTTCTGACCCTTTGAAAATAACGTTTGTTCGTTCGCTCGTCTTGTTATCGTCTTGTTATCAATAATTGAAGCTATGTTTGACCATGTGTTTCCTAATTCATTTCTAACAACATTCGCTAAAGTGTTAGTAAAATGTTATGCATTCTAATATCACCTTATCTACTTTGGTGTTCTCTTACCATATTCCGAAAAACTGTGATGAGAACTGCGATGTTCTCCTTTCTATAATTAACTATCTTAGTTAAAAATTAAATGGTTTACAGATAACGAAAAACACGCTGTTATACGAAGGAAAATTTACGAATACAAATTACCCCAATTATCATCTGGCAGGGATTCATCTACGATAGAGCAGTATGAACAGTTCTAGACCTTTTGGCTTATCATTTAGTATAGAAAAATAACGTACAAATTGTATCCCATCTAAATTTAAAAAATTTTAAATCACAAAATAATGCACTGACCACGATGGACATCGTAAACAAAAGTACTTCCTGTTGTTAATCCTTATTGTTAAAAAAACTTGTTCATAAAAGTTTTTTTTCCCTACAAACGAAACAAAATTTGAGTGTCTCTATCATGATCCAGTAAACTGGCTTTACGTCTTTAAGGTATAGACTTAATAGCCAGTATACTGGCTAAACGTCTGTAAAGAGTTAAAAACGCATAACATCTATTTTGTCAAAAGCAAAACACCAGAAGCAGAAGAAAAAAAATTGCATTCTTTTTGACAGAAAAACATCATATAAATATTATCAGTAGCCCCAGATCACCCATAAACACTAACTCGTACACATCAGATACAATAGGTAGAATGAGAGATTAAACTCAAATACACTCAAGCAAACAAATCATCACCAACACAGCCAATTCAGCGCTAAAACCTATCGACAAACTACCCCAACACCTCTTCCAAACCAATCAGAGCATGCACGGAGTCAACATTCTATTCTCCACTGTGAAGATTTTATTTCGCCTGGCGAACGACAAGAGGGTACACTATTTCTTACAATCTATCTTCTGAGGCGTGGATCGCAGCCTTTGAACGAAGGCAGCTTTGCATAAAATACGTAACATATGAAAAGTGACGTGAATATCCGAGCTGCGTCGTTCAGTATGAGGGGACTGTGTGTAATAACGGAGTGTTTCCGATGGACTTAATAAATGTGTTTACGTCTGCAGGAGAACACAGTTAAGCGTGTTGGGTGTTGGATTTGCATAAGAATAGTTTGGTACATTCCTGATTTAGCCTGCCTGTTGAGTGTGTTGAATGTTGTGGTGGGACAACTGTGCGGCACCACAAACAAACGCCTACGATACATATTTGTTTTTATGTCTCTGTCTGTCTACATTTCTAATTGTCTGTCTGTACGTTAGTCTGTATGCACGTCTGTTTTTTCTATTTGTGTGTCTGCCTGTCTACCTGCCTGTCTACCTGCCTGTCTGTGTGTACATATGTCTGCTTGTCTGTCTGTAGTCTGTCTGTTTGTCTGTCTGCCACCTGTCTGTATGTCTGTACGTCCGTCTGCTTGTTTTTCTGTTTCATGTCTGTATATCTGTACGTTTATCTACTTGTCTGTCCGTCTACCTGTTTTCTGTCTGTTTGTATGTATGTAGGTTCATCTGTTTGTTTGTCCACCTGTCCCTCTGTAATTTCGTATGTTTGTAGTATAAAAAAGACAAAGAGGCTGGCCGTGTGACCAGAAAGCTAGACTTGTATGCTGTAAACCGGATTCGAATCCTTCGTTCTCAGTATTGTGTTGCCAGGCCTTGTGTGTGGGGGGAGGGGGATAATTAGATTAACTTCTTCTATACAAGCATGTCGTAATGTGCAACAGGTGACTAATTAGAGGTTATGTTTTTTCAAACTTGTGTGCATCTGTCTGAAAGACGAGGAACCAACAGTCTGCATACAAATAAGCTAGACTTGTGAAACGTACACTCACTAAAACTCAAATTCTTGGTCAAGACAGAAATCAAGAAGTGTACAAACAACCGAAAGTTTCCGCCAGAATTTACAGCTAGTGAACACTAAATAGGTGAAAAGAGATTTTAAAAAAGTGATTGAATTAAAATGCTAACCTGCACAGTTTGTGGCGAATGCACTAGCCAGACGTTCTTACATTTTCAGCTGGAGCTTTCTTACCTGTCCTGTCCGGCTTAAGGCTGCACGTTTCATACAGGCTTGTATAGGCGGTACAGGGCCCTAATTATAACTTAGTGTGAGGTTGAACGGGGTATCCAGGATCTGCCTTCTTAGTCTTCCAACCAGACTGAGATTCTTTAACGTCAGGCTGGTATGCTAAACCTTTACCTAGCAGCTTGGATGGGACACCCGATCGATCCAACCCCTCCCCTTGCCGACTTGATCAGACAATGCAAACTTCGGGATTGACGATGGGTGGTTTTTACCTAGATGTCTATCTGTTTTCTGCAGGTTTGAAGTTTGAACAACGGATCAACTTCACCCATAAGTGTTCCGTTCGTGTTCAAACTCAAGTCTGAGTCCGAAGAAGCTCAGCACACTGCACATGCTCTGTAGCACAAGCGAAGATCCTGAAATACTTTGGGAATATTTTTAACTCCATATTGTGCCCGGGAAAACTGTTAAGGTATCTTTTACGTGCGCAGCAATACACACGGGCGTCCAATCTCACTACCCAGAGACCAGTGGAAATTATTAGAAGTACAAGTCCACTTGAAAAAAAAAATATCAGCCCTTTCCGGGGATTGAGCTCGGAACCTTTAGCACTCGAGGCGGACACCATACCTCGAAACCACGTAGCCCCCTTGTCTCCTGCAAGATGCTACCTATGGCTTTGCTCAGTCCATGACTTCAAGAGGAGCAGACCTACAAGCCAGAAAGTTTATTTGTGTACGCCTCGTATTCTTTCACTGATATGACTGGATCTGCACCACTGAGTCGTGAATTGATACATGACAAGGCTGATGTGGTCAAGGCCCTTCGGAAACAAGCAACGGAATCAGTAGAGAAACAAGATTATTATGGCCTGAAGAGAATGAGGCACCTGGGTGTAACCTGAGCGTCTGGCCCACTCACTAGACTCAGAGGATAGGCAAGACGGACATATAATCAGATTGTGACCGTTACTATTAGTGGTGGCACTCTTCGCTGGCTGCTGAAGATAAGGACGGAGCACGCATAGGAATTTCGTGAGTGCTATGATGTCAATTCTTGACTCAACTCAACTCAACTCAACTCAAGTATATTAATATATTTGTTTTCTATTCAACACTTGAAAAAAAAAAATGTATAAATAAATGGTTTAGAGAAAAACAATTCTGACCGTCAAAAGGCCCAGTAAAAAAAAAAATTTTTTTAAGTCTTTTAAAAAAAAAAATGTGTCGTTATTTAATACAGCTCGCCAATCACGCAATGAAATAGCAAAAAAAAAAAAAAAAGATAGATTGAAAATGTCAGATTTTAAAAATATAGTTTCAGTATAGAATAGGGTTGAACAGCCTTAAAAGTCTATGGTTAAGCACCAGCAAGGATATAAAAATTAGAATTTTGAGAGCATGCATCTTCCCTGTGGCTACATACGGATGTGAGTCGTGGACTATCTCTTAGTCCTTAAGAAAGAGAATAGGGGCTTTTGAGCTGAAATGCTATAGAAAGATTCTCAGAATATCTTGGACAAAGAAGAGGAGAAATACTGACATCTTATAAGATCTAAACATCAAGGAAGATCGGCTAAAATACAGCATCCTTTCTCGTAAGCTGAAATATTTTGGTCATATCAAGCGCCACGACGGATTGGAAAAAATTATAGCAGAAGGCATGGTACCAGGAAGGAGGGGCAGAGGCCGACCGACACGAAGATGGGCACAGGATAAAAGTGACTCCTTGAGTGTGAAAGTTCATGAGGCGGGAGAACTGGCAAGAGATCGAGTTTCTTACAGGCAGACTGTGATGAGAGCGACGTTCTGCAAAGGACCTGCTACATAATGATGATGATGATAGAATAGGGACATTTGAGCTGAAATGCTATAGAAATACTGACATCTTGAAAGATCTTAACATCAAGGAGGATTGGCTAATAAACAGCATTCGGAAGCTGAAATATTTTAGTCGAATCAAGCGCCACGATCAATTGTAAAAAAATTATAGCAGAAGGCATGGTACCAGGAAGGAGGGGCAGGGGCCGACCAACACGAAGATGGGCACAAGATATAAGTGACTCCTTGAGTATGAAAGTGCATGAGGCGGGAGAGCTGGTGAGAAACCGAGTTTAAATCAGGCCGACCGTGATAAGAGCGACGTTCTACAAAGGACCTGCTACATGATGATGATGGTGTACACAAATGGCGACTGCAACAAAAAAAAAGACGTCAGAAATAGACTTGCTTTGGCAATGCAGAGGTTAAACTGAAAGAAGAACCTATGGCATAGTATCTGCAGTCAGGCTGAAGATGGGGAAAAAACTGACTATTTCTAATTGTAACTTTTGGATGTGAGTCGCGAACTTTTATAGTCTTTGAAACAAAAAGTGAAGCTTTTGAATTGTTTCGAAGACTTCGCTGACTGACGTTTAACCCCAACAGGACGGCACGACAAGTGCTTTACACCCGGTAACACAAAGTGCCACCATTCGGATGATAATCAACCGGTTACAAATTGCAGAAACCCTTTAAGACTTTTTTTTCAGGGCCCCCAACTTTAGCTACGGTAGGGCTTTAAGATAACAAATAATTGCAACCCATATTGGGACGCACAGTAAACAGTTTTAAAGACTTGTATCATGAGGAAAATATACCCCACGGCCTTGCTGAAATGATACCGAACAATTCTCAGAAGAAAAAGAAGAAAAACACAAATATTATACAAGATTTGTGAAGGATTAAACGTCATAGTAGCCTTCACAGAACTGTGAAGGAGGGTACAGAAAAGAGCAGCGCCCGACCTCTACGAAGATGAATACAAGAAAAAAATGAGCAGCGCCCGACCTCTACTAAGATGGATACAAGAAGAACAGAGCAGCGCCCGACCTCTACGAAGATGAATACATGAAAAAGGAGCAGCGCCCGACCTCTACGAAGATGAATACATGAAAAAGGAGCAGCGCCCGACCTCTACGAAGATGAATACATGAATAAGGAGCAGCGCCCGACCTCTACGAAGATGAATACATGAAAAAGGAGCAGCGCCCGACCTCTTCGAAGATGGATACAAGAAAAAAAGAGCACCGCCCGACCTCTACAAAGATGGATACAAGAAAAAAAAGAGCACCGCCCGACCTCTACAAAGATGGATACAAGAAAAAAAAAAGAGCACCGCCCGACCTCTACAAACATGGATACAAGAAAAAAAGAGCACCGCCCGACCTTTATGAAGATGGATACATGACACAGATGCATTGGGTATAAAGTACATAGGGTTGGATAATCGGCTAAAGGAAGAAAGACTGTCTGACATGCCGACAAGAGAGCGATACTCTGTATAAGACCTGATGATTGTTGATATATAATAACTTTTAAAGAAAGTTTCTATGTCAAGGTTGAAGGGGGTCCCTTGTTGTTACTGGCACCTTCCCGCCTATCTGAAATAATAGTGTTTAAGTGTGCTATGAGGAGGCTTGGGACTCACATCCCATGGCGAAGGCGAGTGTGACTAGCAAGACCTGCCCGAGTTAATAAGTTTTTCACATTTATAGCAAAGGATTTTCTAGATCATTGTTGCCATTATTTGAATTTAGTCGGTTTCTTCTCAGACGCACAGCTTTCATCATTTCTGCCATCATGTCTTCATTCATTCTTACCCCCTTCATAATCCCCCCCCCTCCCCCCCCCCCCCCCCATCTCAACAATGTCCATGGTATTTTGTTCCCACGAATTCACCTCACTACCTGTATTATTCATGTCCCGCTTATACGCCTCTCCTAATCCCCTTACTAATGATTGAAAGTCTGAAAGCCCAGATTTCAGGGTCTATGTCTTAACTTTAAGTTTTACTTTAGAGCAATGATGATTCTAAAGGCTACTGTAAACAGTTATACGGATATCATGCGTGTACTTCTTTCTGTTGACGCAAATCTCACTGCACTTTTGTTGCGCTTCAGAGTATAAAGTATACAACCCCTGTGCCCTTACGTCACATCTGGCCCAATTCCATAGAGTGGCTGCATATCTTAGAATAGCATTTTATTCCTGAAACGCTTGCTGTGAATAGCAATCGGGGCGCAATAGATCTCCCGTGAAACATGGCATCTGTCCTAATTAGTCCACATTGTTATATGTAGTCGTGCAGGTGACATTTACCGATGTTTACAGAATGGGTGTCAGTGTTGCGTTGAAAACCCTGACCAGTAGACCGGCGTGACATCATTAAACAGCCTTGTCAGTTCATGCGAGACAACAAAGGGGTCTAAAATTGAGTGCCAGATCGGCAGAGATTTGAGTAAATTTCATACCTGTGTATTCTGTTGCCATTCCGTACTGTCATTGTGTATTCAGTTGTTGAGTGAGAAGAGACAATTCACTGTACACAAGTTGTCGTTCGTGACTTATTTTTGAACATAATGATATTGCGTGGGCGACACAAATAAAGCGGGTGTAGAATGTTGTAGCTATTGCGTACTCGATAAATTTGTCATGGTGACGTTTTTATCGTACAAAATATAAACGGCTGATTTTGTACCTCTGCTATTTGTAGGTTTGACACCCTCGAACTATGGGTCTCATTTTAGTCGCATAGTTAAGTTCGTCGAATCCTTTACAGGAAGTTGCAGAACCAATTCCAGCATTTTGGGGCTGTTGTGGATTTTCTAGGTAAAATTTACGGTCAGTAGTTTGTCATTCCTTCCAGACGGTCAGCTCTCGGTCCGCTTCGAGAACAACTCAAGACGCTCTGCTGCCAAATTGCCCCCAGCTAGTATCGAACCCAGGACCCCGCATTACGAATCGTGGTTGCAACGCCAAAGCCACAGACGTCGACTTTGGCTGCATAAAAAACACAGATACTTAACCGCGGATTAATTTATAATTATGGTTTAGGTCCTTGATACTAATCTACATGAGATCACTGCACATGTCCGTTCATCCTGAGGCTTCACCCTTTCACGAGGAGCGGAGGAATGTGATCAGCCATCAGCAATAGTTTAAATACATGTGAAATAAGATATAACATGATATGGCTAACTATTTGTGGGCCACATCCCGTATCAATACTGACTAAGAACGTTCTGTGCCAAGATTGGTTTTATCACGCATCTGAGCAGTCGTAAACCTCACTTATTAGCGGATAGCGGATGGAATGCTTGGTCATTCTCACTAGTGGATGAACAAACAAATTTATAATTAAAGTGTTCGATCCGATGAACCATTTGTCACTCTGGTTGTGTTGGTAGGCGTTTAACTTGCTACCATGGCAACGATAACCTCAGTACCTGTTCTATTTATCATAACATCTTGCCTGATAAATGCAGCAGGAGTTGTCCAAGGCCCCAGAGTCATGACTCGGCTTGCCTTCCCCCCTCCCCCAACCACCCTGTGGTTGTCTAGGGAGGTAAACTAGTCGAATCTATATTGGGGGGGGGGGGGGGGGGGAGTGGGGGAGGCCTACCGACGACGGGTAGACTCTTGATGTGCATGTTTCCATTGTTATTATTGGATAAAATATCCCAGTACCGCACTAAGTACTATAACTCTGATGTCTGAGGATGGTTGGGGGAGGGGGTGGATACATTAGGAGTGGCAAACGGGTCGACTGCAAGGTGAAAGGTGAGCCATGAGATATATTATCTGTTAAAATGTATTGCTATTTAACCCCCCCCCCTCCTTTTTCCCAAACACCGCCACCACCACCACCACCACAACCAGAAAGATTTGTTAAATGTTATCAGTGTATCCTTTACAGGACGTCACAGAACCAACCGCAGCATTTTGTTTTTAGGCTGTTGTGGTTTTTCTAGGAAAATGTTTACGTTCAGTAGGTGGTCATTGCCAACTGGTCGGTCAGCTCTCGGTGCCACTGTTAAATCAACGCAATACAAACCATCCGCAGCTGGAATCGAACCCAGCACCCCGGCATTACAAAGCGCGTTCCCAACGCCTAAGCTACAGACGACGATACCAGAGAGATACAGTGTGTAAAGGAGGCCTTTCGCGCACGCTCCGGTACATCAGACAGATCGTGCAAGAGTCTTATTTTTCATGGGAAATGGGCACGTTATGAATGATGCGCTGCACGAGTACTGCATGTAACAGCTCGACCTGCTCTGCTAACTCCACAGGAAAGGTAACAGCATTAGCTTTGAAACAAAGCATCCTCTTGTCGGAATGCCGGGTGCGATTCCAGCTGCGGATGCCGAATCTACCGGATCCGAAGAGCAATGATTATGTCTGTCTGTGTGTCTTATAAGTGTGTCTGTCTGTCTGTCCGTCCGTCCGTCCGTCCGTCCGTCCGTCGGTCGGTCCGTCCGTCCGTCCGTCCGTCCGTCCGTCGGTCGGTCGGTCGGTCGGTCGGTCGGTCGGTCGGTCGGTCGGTCGGTCGG
Source organism: Candidula unifasciata (assembly GCA_905116865.2). NCBI lineage: Eukaryota > Metazoa > Mollusca > Gastropoda > Stylommatophora > Geomitridae > Candidula > Candidula unifasciata. Next base: position 344,334 of record CAJHNH020002024.1, read on the forward strand.
TCGGTCGGTCGGTCGGTCGGCGGTCGGTCGGTCGGTCTGTCGGTCGGTCGGTCGGTCGGTCGGTCGGTCGGTCGGTCGGTCGGTCGGTCGGTCGGTCGGTCTGTCTGTCTGACTAGCGGTGCTTCCCTCCTATACTATCTTCCAACCAAAGCTAAGAGATGTTAAAGAAACATAAAGCCTAAAGAAATGTGGGCCATAGGAAGAGGAACCAATGATGGTACTGTGAATTTCCTGCTACTGCAAGAGTTAGAAAAACAGGCTGTTTCCAAGATGGATGCAGCGGCGTCAACGCCAACAAAACATTGAGATTGGGTACTAAGCAACCCCCCCCCCCCCCCCCCGTGCATCCCCCACCCCATCGTACCACCTCACCGTAACATCCACAATATCACCGTACCATCGTACCAGCTCACCGTACCATCCCACAGTACCACCCCACAGTACCATCCCACCGTACCATTTCACCATACCATCCCACCGTACCATCAAACCATACCCTCCCACCATACCCCCCCCCGTACCATTCCACCATACCATTCCACCGTACCATCCCTTCGTACCAACCCACCGTACCATCCCACCGTACCATCCCACCGTACCATCCCACCGTACCATTCAACCATTCTCTCCCACCGTACGATCCCACTGTACCATCCCACCGTACCATCCCACCGTACCATCCACAGTACCATTCAACCATTCTCTCCCACCGTACCATCCCACCGTACCATTCAACCATTCTCTCCCACTGTACCATCCCACCGTACCATCCCACCGTACCATCCCACCATACCATCCCACCGTACCATCCCACCGTACCATACCATCGTACCATCCAACCATTCTCTCCGTACCATCCCACGATCCCACTGTACCATCCCACCGTACCATCCCACCGTACCATCCCACAGTACCATCCCACCGTACCATCCCACCGTACCATCCCACCGCACTATCCCACCGTACCCCCCTCCATCGCCAACAATAGAGATCGAACCCGGCACTTTAGAAATACGACGTTTGTTTGCAACACCTGAACCACAGACGCCGACAGTAATATTGTAATGTATCAACAAAATATAATCATATTTGAAATAACATGGCATGTTTAATATGGCTGAAGAGACCATTTATTCCACTGGCTCTCAGCCTTTCTAATGCCGTGACCCGTCAATACAGTTCCTCGTGTTGTGGTGACCCGTCAATACAGTTCCTCGTGTTGCGTGACCCATCAATACAGTTTCTCGTGTTGTGGTGACCCATCAATACAGTTCCTCGTATTGTGTGACCCATTAATACAGTTCCTCGTGTTGCGTGACCCATCAATACAGTTCCTCGTGTTGTGTGACCCGTCAATACAGTTCCTCGTGTTGCGTGACCCATCAATACAGTTCCTCGTGTTGTGTGACCCGTCAATACAGTTCCTCGTGTTGTGGTGACCCGTCAATACGGTTCCTCGTGTTGTGTGACCCGTTAATACAGTTCCTCGTGTTGCGTGACCCATCAATACAGTTCCTCGTGTTGTGTGACCCGTCAATACAGTTCCTCGTGTTGTGTGACCCGTCAATACAGTTCCTCGTGTTGTGTGACCCGTCAATACAGTTCCTCGTGTTGTGTGACCCGGTAATACAGTTCCTCGTGTTGTGGTGACCATTAAATACAGTTCTCGTGTTGTGGTGACCATTTAATATAGTTCCTCGTGTTGTGGTGACCCTTTAATACAGTTCCTCGTGTTGTGGTGACCATTTAATACAGTTCCTCGTGTTGTGGTGACCATTTAATACAGTTCCTCGTGTTGTGGTGATCCTTTAATACAGTTCCTCGTGTTGTGGTGACCCTTTAATACAGTTCCTCGTGTTCTGGTGACCATTAAATACAGTCACGTGTTGTTGTGACCCCCAACAACTTTTCGCGAGGCTTTTTAATAACTTTAGTAAATATGTGTTTTCCGATGCTGCTTGGCGACCCCTGAGAAAGGGTCGCTCGAACTCCAAAAGGGTCGCGACTACAGGCTGAAAACCGCTGGTTTAGCCTTTATAAAATGAGAAGACAGGCTTAAGCATCCTCTAAATAAAGGGGTGTGATGGTATGGGGGAGGGGGCGAGCACTCCAGGTCTCGGCGCCTATGACTGGAGGGGTTATCTCCCACTTGAAGTGTGCAAATAAATAATAAAGATAAGTCCAGCTGTGTGTGTAAACGGTATGAGGTTTTTTTTTTTTTTTTAACCTGGTGTGCATTTTACGAGCATGTCACGTTTTTTTATACACGTCTTTTTTGCCTTTCTCATTTTTTGTGTAAGACCAATCCTAGCGTATTCTGGGTAATTTAATACGGAACTTTTTTGGGAAGAAAGCAGACAGACGAAAATTTTTAGACGATGTAAACTAACTTACAAACTACAGCAGGTAACGCAACGTTTTTTTTTTTTTTTTAATCTTCTTTCTTTATGTTTAATTATTATAGTGTGTGTATATTTCTATCGGTAGTCGCTGTGGCGTAGCGGTTAGACGCTCACGTGCGGATCGGAAGGTCGTGGGTTCGATTCCTCGCGGTACGGGACTTTTTTCAAATATGACCTTGACTCCCAGGTCGACCCAGCCTTGAGTGGGTATCGGGTGCAGTACCGGGAAGTAAGAGCGGCCAGCCGATTGGTCTATAAAAATATAAGTTTAGCCCTATATGACTAAGGGCGTGAAAAAAAGGATTTTTACTTTTTTCTCTATCTTACACACATCCCTTATGTCTCTCTCTCTCTCTCTCTCTCTCTCTCTCTCTCTCTCTCTCTCTCTCTCTCTCTCTCTCTCTCTCTCTCTCTCTCTCTCTCTCTCTCTCT
>CAJHNH020002024.1:349667-534667 GCA_905116865.2 Candidula unifasciata
CCCTGGGGAAATATGGATAATGACATTAAAGAGCTTCTCATGACAATAACTACTGCTGCCCACCAAGCAATGGATAGCAAACTGTTCCTCCCACGGCGCTTAACTGCAGAAGTGGAAACTGGTGATAATGATGATAAATTACAATAATTTTATACTATGCTATAGCGATGCATAGAAGTAGCATCCATATCGATGCCGAGTGTAACTGGCAAAATCCACTTGATTAGGGGGGGGGGGGATTTTCTTTTACAAAAGGTTTCCCTTTTTACAGCTAAAAACAATGTGTATCAAAACACACAAGAAACGTCTAATACAAAAGCATATTCGCTCCCACCCTATGCTATCTGTGCCAGACATGGCTACTAAAAGCAAACGAGAAAAGAAAATTAGTAACGATAGAAATGAGATGTTTCAGAACGGCTAAGGGAGTGACCGGAAGAGATAAATCAGGAATGAGGTCATAAGAGAACAAAGGTCGGTACAGAACGAATTCTAAATTACAAACAAATAAATCAAATGGTTCGTCCATTTGGAGAGAATGTCGTGTGATGTCATACCATAAAAGGCATACAGAAAAAGAGAAGATGGACGCAGACCACGAGGTAGACCAAGAACAAGAAGAAAAGATAACATTACAGAAACTCTACAACAGCGCGATGTGTTTGTGGTTGAGGCGGCTAGGAAAGCAGGAAGTAGAACCTCAGTTCTCCCTCGACACCCGAAATCGTAAAAGAGAAAGGAAAGAATAAGAAGATCTTTCTTCATTATGACTATGTATTCATAATACTATCTAGAATAGTTGGAATCCTCAAAAATAGGTAGGAAATGTCAGTTCCGCGGGCAGTATAAAGCCCCAAAGGGCCGAAAATAATTACCACGAAATCTAGAAAGAGGACAGCGTGGCTTATGGTCAGACAGTGGGAGACACCGTCGCAGGTCAGACAATGGGGGACACCGTCGCCGGTCAGACAGTGGGGGACACAGTCGCCGGTCAGACAGTGGGGGACACCGTCGCAGGTCAGAAAGTGGGGGACACCGTCGCAGGTCAGAAAGTGGTTGGGTCATGGCAACAACACTGCAATAATCCTTCACAGGGCTGTCCGGTGGGGAGCAGTTCGAAGTCATGAATCTGGCGGAAATAAACAGAGACTACAATATAACCGCGGCGTCCGGCGTTGCGAGTCCGACTCGTAATTCCAAAGTACCACGATCAAAACCCACTACTGGCTGCGTGGATTTTTATTGTGATATGGCGCTTCGCAGGTCGAACCAGCCTGAAATGGGTACCAGGATTTATGTCCTGGAGAAGTAAAGACGGCCGGCGTAATGCTGACCATATTACCCACCCAGTGACGACTGGTCTGTAAAAATATCGGGTGCCCTTCCCATATGCCCGATGAGCCTAAAGGCGTGAAAAGGGATCTTTTCTTTACTTACAAAATACCCAAAAGCTCTAGCTCGGGGCATGCTATTTAACGTGGTCCAAAAATGGCATAGCGTCCATTTATGCAGTGAGATATTTTTAAAAAATACATTTGTATTTTTACCTAGCAGAGAAAATGTTCAGTTAAAATGTTTACTCTAAGTTAAACTAATATTTTGGGAACCATTCTCTTGAAGCGCTGTCTAGTTGCTAGTAGAATGCTAAATATTTTAGTGGTCGATTCATTTGCGGAAAGTTCCTCATCAACTGGCAATGGCTGCAGTTGTGTGGTTGACGAGTTATTGATGAAACAAATCTTTTAGTGCCAGAAATTACGGCTAGATTTAAAAACACAACAAAAATTACTGCGTTATGAAATCTATTGACTGTGTCTGCTGAATTTGGTCGCGAGGCATCAGTTGGGAATATTGTTATAATTGCTAACATATTCAGGAAAAGTCACTCGATCCCACTGTTTAATACAAACATCTCTACAATGCTTTTATTTATACCATTCTAGCACCCGTCTATAAAATATTTTGAGAAGCGCTGGTCGTTGGTGAACTAAATAATTAAAATCCCGTAAAGCCCAGATCTCACGCGAGTCACCGGTTTTTATCTGATGTCAACAGTGTTGCGGTTAACGTCGTTACCATGACTACAGCTAAAAGTAACTTCCCGCTTGCATTTAAACCGCCAGTAATGGCGGCACTTCCGTTCGTGTGCCTATGGGACGCACCAGGCCTGGAACAACTACTTGAAGCAATGTTTATTGAAGTTTACTTTCGCCCTAACCAGGAGCCCAATATAATAAAATTACTAGCCTTCTTCAACGTGCATTTGTCTCTATTTTTGCCACTCCTTTTCCGCGTCTGTCACATATGCGTGGGTGCAACAACGCCCTCACATCGCGCAGAAGGCGGGGCGGTTTAATTTCTATATCGAGTTCAATTTAATTAGAAGAGCGCAATATCTGATACCGAAGGGAATCCTGCTTCTCTTATAGCAATTGCAAACAGAAGTTTCCATTTTCAGGGAAAAGGCTGACTCAAGAAAATGGACATGCAGAAGGGATTCCAAAAACGCTGAAATGTTTGATGAACTGGTTGATTATTTTCCCTTTTCCGAATATAAATATTGTGCAAAAATATGAGGTAACATTCAAATTCTTAAGATTTTATCACTGTTTTAATTTCTGGTAACATTTGGCATTTGCAAAGAGGAAAAGGATTTGTTATTTTCTCATCCTCCGCCCACTGGTTGTGGTTCTAAAGCCACTGAGTGGGAGAAGAAGTGATCGGGTTAAGTTACTGCGACAGGTCATGAGCGGGGTGTTGTTTGGATCTGCTGCTGTTGACAGCAATGGTCTGTGGAGAGACAGAAGCTTGCGTGCCAGTGACTTGTTCATTCCCTTTATGTGTTCGTTGATTCACGTTGCCTTTATGTCACTGGAAATGTTATGTTTATGTTTGTTCCTCGTGAGATCCGTTGTGGCGTAGCAGGTAGACACTTGTCTGCGAATGGGAAGGTCATGGGTTCAAATCCGTACGGAGCCAGCATTTAAAAAAAATGAGTTTGACCCAAGGTCGAACTGGCGATAAATGGGATACAAGGTATAGTCATGGGAGGTAAAGGTGGCCTGCGTGATGGTGACCAATCACCCACCCATTGATCTATAAAATATAGGTCTGGCCCTATATGCCCAGGTGTGGGAAAGAGCCATTAACTTTACTTATTTATGATCTTTATATTCATGTACATGTATTTCCTTGTAAGTTAAACGTAGAATAGCTCAAGCAAAGACAGCATTTTACAAAATGAAGAATGTTTTATGCAGTTTTTCCTTGTCACTTGAGACGAGAAAAATAATTCTTACAAGCTATATAAATCATATAATGATGTACGCAAGTGAATCATAGACAGTTGGTAGATTAGTGAAACATTTTTTAAAGCTGCTTAGATGTTGTTTTTCAGACGAATGATGAGAATACCCTGGACAGATACAAAGAGTGATAAAGATGTCTTGGAAAAAACTGACTCACGAAGAGAATTGATTGCCCACATCAGAAACAGGCAATCTACATTCTTTGGTCATGTGATGAGAACGAGAAAACTGGAGTACATCGTGACAGTGGGAAAGTTAGAGGGGAAAAAAGTCGGAGGGAAAAAGAGCGAGAAATGTTGGACAGTTTAATATGATGCCATGGAGGATCATCTGTATCAAAGCTAACTGGAAGCACACCAGACACAAGTTTGTGGATAGACAAGACTGCCAACGCCACATGGCATGCAGTTTTAGAAAAAGAAGATTTTGTCTGATTCTCTAAGACTCTGTCCCTATATTTTCTTCGAATGGAAGAGCTCACTGGAGAATATACTAGCCTAATCGTATAAAGAAGAACCTCTCGAGGTATGGTGTTCGCCTCGAGTGCTAAAGGCTCCGGGTTTAATCCCCGGTAAGGGCTGGGATCTGTTTTACGTGGACTTCTAGAAATTCCTGGTACGTGGATAGTGATATCGGACGCCCGTGTGCATTGCTGAGCAAGTAAAAAAAATCCCCTGGGAGTTGGAAATCGAAAAGACTAGCCTAACGGCTCTGCCCGGACACAATTTAGAGGTAAAAATCTACCCAAAGTATTTCAGGATCCTCGCCGGTACTACAGAATCTGTGCAATGTGCTGAGTTTCTACGGACTCAGGCGAGTTAGAAGAAGAAAGGAGCACTTCTGGGTTACTACCCGTGTGCCAAGATGTTGATCCGTTGTTCAAAACCGCAATACCTCAAACCAGAAGAACTACAACATAAAAACGTGACAGAAATATGCATTTGCTGTTAACTTTCCTTGGCAGTTATTAAGGCTGGCCGATAGAGGGATAACGCTGCAAGTCCCATCAACATATTTTCTCTACACAAGTGTATGGGTTTTGTGCTGCAGAGAGAAGTTTAATCCTTTGCCTTAATAAACTGTGATTCTCCAGCCTCTCTATACCACGATAAAACACTGTCACCTTTAACGGTGACTAAAGAGGAATGCTTGAAGGAAGCTCAAGCAGATTAATATATACAGCTCTATAGAAAGAGCAAGCACTGTTCTTTGTTCTTGTGATGAACGGGGAGGCTTTGGAGGATATTGTGATGACTGTGGAGATCAACGGTAGAAGATGGAGAGGCAGACCGAGAGAGATGATGATTGATGGATTGCGACGTTGGCACTAAAGGAGATCATCGGTGAAACTGATCCAGAGGACGAGGGACCGAGATCTGTGGAGTTGCCTGAACGCCTACGACAGTCAGTCGGCAGGGCAGGTGATGAAGATGACCTCCAACGACTGAAAGGTGTCAACGACGTTGTCTTTATTTCTAGCTTAATAAGTATCATTCGAAGCAGTTAACTTACCTGCCTCGCGATCTAAACGTCTATTTATGTATCTATCTATATCTGGTCCTCTGACCCTCCGTGTGTCTATCTTAGATCCTGCTAGCAGGATGATTAAAATTACCTTCCATGGAGTACACAACCCACAAGACAGATTATGGCACTTGCATAGGAGCTCTTCAGTGAATATCATAGCAATGTGAATCGCTCAAGTGTCTACTGGGTCGGTTCCAGCCAAAACGTTGTTGATAAGTACTCGAAAACATGTGTGCGAGTGTAGGAGTTCGCAGTCACAGTGTTGCTTACTTACCAAGGCCAAACACTGACTCAGGTCTCGCAACGTAAGGCTAGCGTGCCCAGCGCGGCACATAGAGCGATTGTTATTGGTTCGTTGATTAAATTTAAGCGTAAAAAGTGGCAATTTGTTCTCTAAGCTGGATATCCCACCCAAATAGTTGACTGTAGGCCACTTCGTAAACGTATTGCTACCATAATATAACCGTGTTTTTCGGTTGAACCTGGTTTTCAAGAATAAACTCCCGTTTGATTCTCATCCTTGGAGTGTTAAACTTACGAACAGAGTCATCATGTAGCAGTCCCTTTGCAGAACGTCGGTCTCATCACGGTCTGCCTGAAAGAAACTCGGTCTCTCGCCAGCTCTCCTGCCTCGTGTACTTTCATACTCAAGAAGTCACTTATATCCTGTGCCCATCTTCGTGTCGGTCGACCCTTGCCCCTCCTTCCTGGTACCATGCCTTCTGCTATTTATTTTGCTAATTTGACATGGTGCTTGATATGACATGACTTGACTTGATGTTTCAGCTTCCGAGACAAGATGTTGTTTATTAGTTAGTTCTTCTTTATGGTCAAATCTTTTAAAATGTTAGTATTTCTGCTCTTCTTTGTCTATAGTATTCTGAGAATTTAGCTATAGCAACGAACATCAATCCTTGAAAAGGTGGAGGACGAGCAATAGACAACATAACAAATGAAATAAATAACTTAAAGATCACATTTTAGGAGAGGGGGGGGGGGGGTTAAATATACACAAAAGCCGCCGCGATGTAGTAGCTAGACGCTGGGTCCTAAGGCCGTGAATTTAAATCCGGACAAGGCCGGACTTTCCTCAATAGGGCCCTTGGCTCCAAAGTCGACTCGGCCTTAAAAAGTATCAGGTAAACGTCCTGGGAATCAAAGACGGCCGGTGTGATGTTCACAAAATCGCCCACCGAGGGTCGATTTGTCTATAAAATATAGGTCTAGCCCTATATGCCTAATATGCCTGAAGGCCTAGAACCTTTTTTTTTTTCTTTCATGAAGTTCTTCTGCTTCTTCTTCATGTCCTCTTTTACCGCTTCGGGTGTCGAGGGAGAGAAAAGCTCCTGCTTCGTGCTCATCTGGCTGCTTCGATCATAGACACACCGTAGTGCTGTATCATTTCTCTGATGTTATTTTCGCATATTGTTCTTGGTCTACCTCTTGCTCTACGTCACTCTCCTATTTTGGTGTATGCTTTGTGTGTGTGTGTGTGTGTGTAGCATTAAAAGGCATTCTCTCCAAGTGGGCAAACTATTTAAGTTGCTGTCTTTGTATGTAATTTAGAATTGGTTCTGTGCCGACTTTATGTCGTATGACCCGATTCCTGATTTCTGTATACAAACACATTAAAGTCTGTTGTATATTCTTTACGGGATGTTCCAAAACAACAACATGATATTTTTTTTAAAACCATTTGTGATGGAAAATGGCAATTTTAACACTGCTGTTTAAAAAAAAACATGACGTAAGCGGTCGAGAATTTAGGCTTTTGCTGAAATGTTATGTGTTCAGTCGAAGAGCATGAATATCTTAGCCTAGCTGTAAACCCTAACACAGTATGCCAATTGGCCTTTTAAGAAAGACTGCATAACAAGAACTTTTAACTTAAAACGACTATAGTCAGTGCAGAAATCAAGCGCTGCTTTCAAAATCTGTAACGAGAGTAACTGTTCTTGTAAGTTGTTGAAAGTCGGCAGGCAACCCGTCAATTATCATGTTCTTGTAAGACATTTTTTTTATTTATTTATTTAAACAGACATCTAGTTCTTTTCCACCTTATGTGTGATATGTGAGTGAACAAAGATTAAAAACTCGTTGGTTATTATCATACCACAAATAAGAAGTTAAGTGAAGATTCCTTTTCACGCCGTACGCGCATCGGGCGTGTGGGAAGAGCATCCCATATTTTTACAGACCGATTGGCACTAGGTGGGTAATGTAGTCAGCATTACGCCAACCGCCTTTACTTCCCCAGGACAGCTCATCCTGGTACTCATTTTAGTCTGGGTCGACCTGGGAGGCCCCATAACATGATAAAAATCCACGCAGCCAGCAGTAGGTTTCGATCGCGGTACGTTGGAATTACCAGTCAGACTGGCAACGCCTAAGCCCCATCCGCCGCACATACCATAAATAAGGCAGAATAAAAGCTAGATATTTGTTGACGTTTTAAAAAAATGTGTCTTATTAGAACATGACAGACACTTCAATAGCCAGCATGCTTACAGTTGACTGAATGACGGGAGCTTTACAAAACATCACACTGCACACGTTTCAGAGGCGTTTCACTTCACTCTCATGAGGCCATCTCCAGAATTAGCTCCGTGAGTTGTGGATTTATCATTGTTTGTTTGATATGCTTTCCAAAAAAATCACCACCTATGTTTGCACGTGTAAACTGGCTTCCAAACAATCCCAGTCGCTGTCAGTTACTCTGTGTGTGTGTGTGTGTGTGTGTGTGTGTGTGTGTGTATGTGTGTGTGTGCATGCGTGCCTGTGTGTGTGTGCATGCGTGCCTGTGTGTGTGTGTGTGTGTGTTTAAAGGGGTACACACAAATTATTAGTCAAAGATCAAAGAAAATTCACAGTTTTCAGAAAACAGTAGCACCTGTGCAGCTGCAATATCGTCCCATGTGGGATGCAATTTTTAGTTGTTTGGAAGTCCCACCCTGGCTTTTGCCGGGGGCCCTAAATTTTAGCCGGGCTTGAAGTATGGCCTTACGGCTAAACGAGGGTTTCCGGGACCTCTCCACGGGTGATCCTCATCCGCATGGTAGCACCGGGTGCTTATCGCTTATTGTTTATTATGTAATGCCCTGGTGGGGTACAACTTACCTACCCAGCTACCTATGCAACTGTAAATTAGAAAATCATAAGGACATGCGAAATCTAAGGCCATGTGCACACCATTCATTAGTTTTTGAGATATTTGTTAAAGTGTTAAGGCAAGAATTTTGAAACGGAGGTCGAAAGTAACTAACACTATTACTAAACTAAAAACAATTTTCAAATCAGTACTGTTCTGTGGAGGGGAAGCGTGGAGAATAACTAAGGCAATCAGTAATAAACTACATATATTCAGAATATAGAGAATTAAATGGTATGATAGAATCATTAATTTTGAGCTTTGAGTGAGACTTAAACACGCTCCGGTGGAGAAAAAGGTGAAGAAAAGAAACTGGCTTTGGATAGGACATACGTAGAGAAAAGATGAGAAGAAGATAACCAGAACGTCTTAACTAGAACGTCTTAACTAGAACGTCTTAACTAGAACGTCTTAACTAGAACGTCTTAACTAAAACGTCTTAACTAGAACGTCCTAACTAGAACGTCTCAACTAGAACGTCTTAACTAGAGCGTCTTAACTAGAGCGTCTTAACTAGAGCGTCTTAACTAGAACGTCTTAACTAGAACGTCTTAACTAGAACGTCTTAACTAGAATGTCTTAACTAGAACGTCTTAACTAGAACGTCTTAACTAGAACGTCTTAACTAGAACGTCTTAACTAGAACGTCTTAACTAGAACGTCTTAACTAGAACGTCTTTGAACCAACATAGGCATAAAAATAAAGGAAGACCAAAAATACATGGAAAACGGTGCTAGGGAGCGGAGTTAAAAAGCTGGGGAGGACATGGGGAGAGGTGCATGCGATAGCGAAGGATAGAACAACTTAACGTGAGTCGGTTGAGGGTCTATGCGCCAATGAAGGTGAGAAAGGCAGAAGAAGTAACACACACCTACTCCTCTTCCACACACACAAATATATGTGTATACACTGTATGTCTGTGTGTGTTTATATTTTTGCATACATGCATAGTTATAAATTTTCGCTGTTGCTATCACTTGATACATTATAAAATGTGTTATACTGAATTTAACTTCTCAGTAATACTATCCATGTAATAATCCACCTTGCTGTTAAACTCTACAAACCGATATCCCAGGTAAAGCTCAGATAAGTTATCGGTAATTCCTTTCAAATGTATCCGCCGGCTCTGTAATTTCTCACCTCGACATTACAGTGAGACGGATAATTTGTCAACTCAAGAGCCATATTACTACACGTAGACTGCCTGTTAGCATTTTATCTTTAAGAGCAAACTTTGCTTATGTCAGATTGTGTGTCAATGAAAAAAACAAAATGCAGTCATATTTTTTGAGTCTCAGTTTTACGATTATCTATGGCCGTTCCATACTTTAAGTTACTTCATGACTGCCCGGGGGTCCTGAATAAAACCTTACGGTTGAATGGGATGTGTACGTGTAGGATTCTCGTCCATGAAGTGTTAATCCTACGGACGTCTATCCTGATAGTTACCGACCAAGGAAAGGTACCTGATGAAATGCAGCCACTTTTGCTTTTGATGTTTGTGAGGGGCTTCAGAATAGTCCGGATACAGTAGTGACAGCACTTGATCTTGAGGATGCCACAATAGAGTCATTTATAAAATGGTGAACTGGACAGCATCAGTCCTGCATTCACGTGTGGTTGCCCTTCGCCTGGGTTCATCTTCTTATTCTTCTTCAGCATTCCGAGCCCTTGAGGTTCATTGCTGCAGATACCACCCGCCTCCATTTATCTCTCTGGTTGGCCTTCTCTTTCAGTTGGTGACACCAAGTATTTGCAGGTCTGTATGGACATTATCTCTCCATCGTCTTCTTGGTCTGCCTCCTGGTCTATGACCATTCATCTCGCTTGTGTATACAGTTTAACTTCTCTGTCATCTGATAATCTTTCAATATGCCCCATCCATTTCGGCCTGTGTACATGGACCTCAGAAAATTAATATATACTATACAAAAGGACATTATGAATAAACTGCATGCCAAAAACTTACACCGAACCGTTACTGAGTTACAGATTTTTTAAACTCGGACTATACGACGGCTCTGATTAGCTAGGAACCCTGTTCTAGGCTGGGTCCACTTAGTAGCCAATATACACTGTTGTTAAAAACCCATCTAAGAAAGAATTTGACCCCTAGACCTTCGACTCGGCATACTAGAGTATATCCATTAGGTCAGGGCTTCTCGACTAAGTTTTCTCAGGGGCGAAAGTGTAGAAAGTAGGGATCGTCACAGGCTAAGGGCCATAGCCCCAACATAGATTGATAATTTCAGTGCATCTGTCAATTATCCGTGGGCCACTTGCCAGGTCTCTGCGAGCCTCCATTGAATAGCACTGCACTACGCCGTCTAGGATCCTAACGACCCTGTTGCTCATGACATACATAAATTTTCACAACAGAAATTCTACTCCTCTCTTCCCCATATGATCTTTCATATAGTAAAGAATCCTCCCTTCTAAACGGCACAAAACCAGCAATCATCCCTACACAATACAAACCCTACTAATATTCCTCACATTCACGGCCACACAAAGGCCGACCACGGCCTACTGTTCAACTCATCAAGCGAGAAATGAGTGTTCATTGTCACGAAAACACCCCTGCACCACAAATCATGTTCCCTGCAAGAAAGTAATCCCCTTCAACCTCAACCTCAGCAACTCCAACAATGACTGGTCTCCCGACACGTTTATCATCGCCAGTGTGTGCTAACAGCGGGGATCTGACCTGGAGATAATTTCAGGCTAAAGTTATTTTGTTGTTTAGATATCACAGCTACCGTTCACCAAGAATTATTATATGCTTTTTCTCCTTCTTCTTTGTCCTCCTTCTCTTCCCGTGCCCTTATTATTATTATTATTATTATTACTATTATTATTACTGTTATTATTCGACTTATATTACTTCTACTACTGCTGCTGCTGCTACTGCTGCTACTATTACTACTATTACTACTACTAATGCTGCTGCTGCTACTACTACTACTACTTCTGCCTGTCCAACTCCCAATGGAGCACATGCCCCCACCTAACTAACGGCAAGTCGTTTAATGCTTCGTTACTGCATGCAGTTCTCGCCATGTCCTCCCAATCTGTTTAATAATAATGTCTCCAGCTCCCTTCTCCGATTGTTTTTTGGTCTTCTTTTATCTCTAAGCCTCTGTGTATTCTACTGCAAAGACGTTTAAGTTTTATTGTTCTTAGATTTTCTCAACATGTGCCTTTCCATCGCCAGCGTCTTTTCTTCACTTCTTGATCAACTGCAACTTTTTTCCCCCTAAAGCTCTAAATTAGGGATTCTACTACTACAATTACTACTACTACTGCTGCTACTCTTCTTCTGCTTCTTTTTCTTCTTCTTCTTCTTCTTCTTCTTCTTCTTCTTCTTCTTCTTCTTCTTCTTCTTCTTCTTCTTCTTCTTCTTCTTCTTCTTCTTCTTCTTCTTTTTCCTCGTCTTCTTTCTGCTGCTTCTTCTTCTTCTTTCTGCAGCTTCTTCTTCTTCTTCTTTCTGCTGCTGCTTCTTCTTCTTCTTTCTGCTGCTGCTTCTTCTTCTTCTTCTTCTTCTTCTTCTTCTTCTTCTTCTTCTTCTTCTTCTTCTTCTTCTTCTTCTTCTTCTTCTTCTTCTTCTTCTCTCTTCTTCTTCTTCTTCTTCCTCTTCTTCTTCTTCTTCTTCTTCTTCTTCTTCTTCTTCTTCTTCTTCTTCTTCTTCTTCTTCTTCTTCTTCTTCTTCTTCTTCTTCTTCTTCTTATAATTCTCCATTTTCGTCTTCTTTTTGTGTTTTTCTTTATCTTTCTTTTCCATTAACTTCTCCGTCCCCGCAACGGCAGCATAACAACAATAGCATCTGCCGGTCAACATTGTGATTACGGGTTGATCAGATGAAAATTGTGACAAATAGTAAAATTAGGAGCATAGGAAGAAGAGATCAACAGAAGCAGAACAAACGGCTGCGGTTGCAAAGAGCGACGAAACACATTATGTGGGTGAACAGCCTGGACATACTTTATTGATGATTTTATTGGCTAGACCGAAGAAGAAACAGCGAAAATTTGAACTAAAGTAGAAATTTAAAAAAAAGATTAAGCGAATAGTGAGACAACGATGTATTTATTCACCAATTCTAACTCTCTCTCTCTCTCTCTCTCTCTCTCTCTCTCTCTCTCTCTCTCTCTCTCTCTCTCTCTCTCTCTCTCTCTCTCTCGCTCACTCTCTTTCTCTCTTTCTCTCACATTCTCGCTCTCTCTCTTCCCTCGCTGTGTCCATCCTTTCTCTTTCCCCTTACATACCCCCATATATACAGGCATACCCACACTCATTAACTCGCTCGCTCGATTGCATTCATTCTCGCTCATGTTCCTTTTGTCTGTCCATCCATCTATCCGTCTACACATTACTCCATCCGTCTATCTATCTCTCTATCCCTCTCTCTCTCTCTCTCTCTCTCTCTCTCTCTGCCTGCCTGCCTGCCCGTCCGTCCGTCCGTCTGTCTGTCTGTCTGTCTGTCTGTCTGTCTGTCTGTCTGTCTGTCTGTCTGTCTGTCTGTCTGTCTGTCTGTCTGTCTGTCTGTCTGTCTGTCTGTCTGTCTGTCTGTCTGTCTGTCTGTCTGTCTGTCTGTCTGTCTGTCTGTCTGTCTGTCTGTCTGTCTGTCTGTCTGTCTGTCTGTCTGTCTGTCTGTCTGTCTGTCTGTCTGTCTGTCTAGCACCTACCTACCTAGCACCCACCCACCCTCCGTCCGTCCGCCCGCCCGCCCGCCCGCACGTTTGTTTGTCTGTCTGTCTAGTTTCTGTCTGTCTGAATGTCTGATGGCCTGTCTGGCTGTCTGTCTGCCTGTCTAACAGTTTGTCTGTCTGTCTATCAGTTTGTCTGCCTGTCTAGCAGATGGTCTGCCACACACACACACACACACACACACACACACACACACACACACACACACACACACCGTACAGACGGGTAGAATGGTGGGTAGTCAAGCAGAAAGGAAAATGAGTAACACAAATAATAGTTTTTATATTCAAGAAGGTCAATGATACGAAGTATGAGTAACGAATGAAACACTCCTGGATGTAGACCTCATGAGGTCCAAAGCGGTGAAATGCCCCGAGGCACCTAACGTTTGAAATTAGATCAGCTAATTTCAGAAAACTTTGAAATGTATTTTACATTTAAATACAGAGATAATGGAAATGCACAGTCATTTAATTGTTATAGAAAATAAATAATACAGAATCCGTTTGCATAATCACATAAATTATTTTAAATATATATCTAAAAGAAGGAAAACTGCATTTAAAATAAATTAAATGAAAATCTTATTTGTGTAGGGAAAAGGTGCCTGCATATTGTGATCGCCTTAATTGTAGCTTTTTTAGCTTGTAACTAACTCAGCACTGTAAACACCAGTGGTTATTTGGAGGCTGAGAACGTGTGTTTATTAAGCAGTACCTGAATGAAAGGGAAGAATACGTAAAAATACAACAAAGAAATAGGAACGAACGCATTCGTTTGTTAAGATTTAACACAGCAAACGAATTCCCCTTCCTCCCTGTCTTTCTTATTACTGTCATTCGTAAACGGCAAAATCCTTGGTAAATTAACTTACATGTGGTTAAAAAAAAATTGTACACACGCCACTCAGTGGAATGTTAAATCCATGCTTAAATTAGTCTTTGCCCGATTAAAATTAATAGAGAAAACTATAAACAAACGCAGACGCCCTGGTCGCATGCGAAGCAGAGGTCGAAACCCGATTCCTATTTGGGCGAGACCCCGACGCTACAATGGTAATGTGAAACCAATTTAAGTTCCTGCTCAACACTTGGAGTTTCGTCACCTCTTTTGTTGGCCGTGTTTAGTGGGAATTTGAGGGATCTCTCACTGACTGGCCTGGTTGGCCATTGGTGCTCTACTGTTCTTTGGCTGTTTGGATGTATGTGCAGTATGTATTTCTATATATATATATATTGTATGTATGTTTGGTGCTCCACTGTTCTTTAGCTGTTTGAGTGTATGTGCAGTATGTGCGTATGTTTGAATGTATAAGCAGTAAGGCTGTCTACACTCATGTTGTGTGTATGTTTGGACGTTTGAGTATGGGTGAACGTATGGACTGATAGACGGATTCTTGTCTGTCAACCTGTATTAATGAGTAAACAATAACGGACAATTTCCACTCCAGTAGCAAATCGTGCATATATTCGCCCCCTTCCCCTTTTTCTTTTTTCTGCTCTTGCCCTCTAAAGGATTGTGGTTTACAGCTAGACTGCGATATTTCTGTCTTTCAGTCCAACACATCCAATTTCAACAAGTCCTGTTGGAGACTAAAATAGGTTCCAGATCACTACTAGAATCTGTTAGCAAGAATGAGCGACACGAAAGAAACTGGCATTCTTCCCTCACAAGTCGTAGCCTAGAATTTGTGGTCGCCTATATTTTATTTTCCTAATCAGTATTCTTGTTGCTGTTATACTTTACACCGGGTTCGCAGTCTAACTCTTCATTCCTCTCCATTGTTTTCTTCTTCTGCATTCATTCGAAGATGTCAATGCTTTCCGTTTACAGCATGGTCGCGATTTTTGGGACTTTCGGCCGACACATCCTTTTGTAGGTATCTACTGCCTGTGCTAGCCTTCCTGAACATTCCTCTTAGTCGTGTTTTTATAAGGAGTAGAAAATTATAGGGAAGAGAAAAAGTTGGTAAGAAACAACAATTAGTTTATGTTAGCTTTACAAAATTGATCACAATAAACAAACAAAGGACGTTGCGGCGATTAGCCTTCATCAGCACATAAAGGACA
The DNA here is from genome assembly GCA_905116865.2 of Candidula unifasciata. Taxonomy (NCBI): domain Eukaryota; kingdom Metazoa; phylum Mollusca; class Gastropoda; order Stylommatophora; family Geomitridae; genus Candidula; species Candidula unifasciata. Next base: position 364,431 of record CAJHNH020002024.1, read on the forward strand.
ACACAGTACACATACACAAATAGGCTCTAACTATGAAGTGACTACATAGGACTCTAATGTATAAAATAAACGATACTCATCTAGTGTCCCTGGCGAAAAAACTTCGTTCAAATGAAACGACGGTCAGCCTATATACCTCCAACGCGCAGGTAGGGGCAAAAAAAAAGGGACGGGCTGGACGCCAACAGCGTACACTAGGTGTCTAAGGAGGGAGGGGTTGGCCTATAGGGCGTAACCGGGGTTGGGTTGTGGGGATGACCTTAGTCCATCCGCGTGTGCAATTTATTTCTTTTACTAATTTTTCTCCTCCAGAATTGCAGACTGTATGATTAACATCTCAAGAATGAGAATCAAACTGGCACAAATCCTGGAAACCCCGTTCAACTCTGTAGACATACAGCACAGCTATATTGAGGCACCACAAACCAGACGAAACAGCCTGTAGTCCAGCGGTTCTCACACTGGGTGCCAGGGGTGCCGTGGAAAAAGTCAAGATTTCTTTTTAATCTGCTCAATCAGCGAACCCAACAGTTTAAACAGAAATATCATGAAGGAAGCCAGAAGAGTTCTGGATGCAGGTGTTTTCAGAAAACAATGCTTTTCGCAAGGTTGCGGTGAATTTTTAACGAAAACTACGGGAGCAACCTTCAAGTGAATTGAGGGTACAATTAACTAAACTTCCCATAAACATACAGGAAATAATGAAAAACTTATCCAAACAGTTTTATTCATCGCATTAAAGAAACCGAGCATTAAATTTGCATTGTTTTTTTTTTTTCTTCTTTTCCCTATTTACCCAAACCTCTTTAAGGGTAGGTGTGCTGCGCAAAATGTTTTGCCCGACAAGGGTGAGGAGGCGAAACAAGTTAGATAAACACTGCTGTAGTCTAATGTGGGCGAACGTTGTCCTGTTCAATTATTTTACGCTTTATTGTTTCTCTTGAACGTCCTTGTCTTCTCAATCCATTTGTTTCCCATTTCAGACAGAATTACCTGTAGCTCTACAATCATGCTTGATGCGCCTCTGTCACCAGTCTGGTAGTCTTAGTTTCGGCTTCATAGCAAACGGGTCACCCCATCTTTGCTCCGCTCCTGCGCCAACAAAAAACACACAGAATGTTTATCACAGTCCCTTTGTGGAAAGATTGACAGACTCCTGTCTCAGCATATCTAGCATACACTCGCTTTAAAGCATACGGTAGCCATCCGAAGTGCTAACACAAACAGTCCAACATTAGAAATGTAGTTCACATTGATGATAGCAGAACTTGTCGCCAACCGATCCGCAGTATGCCAGTAAAGGATTCTTTTTTATCCTAGTAACGTATCAAGCAAAGGGCGCTAGATCCACATTTTAATAGGCTGATCAACACTTACTAGCTGATGCGGTTAAAAAGACGCTCGCCACCTTTACTTCTCGGGACACTGTCTATCACCTGTATTAGAATGGGTCGATCTAGAATATGTGACAGCCTATCTGTTATTTCGGAGGCCGGACTTTTTTTCAAAAGTGACCTTGGCCCCCAGGTCGACCCAGCCTTGAGTGGGTACCGGGTGCAGTCCCGGGAAGTAAAGGCGGCCGGCCTGATGCTGACCACATCACCCATCTTGTGCCGATTGGTCTATAAAAATATAGGTCTAGCCCTATATACCCTATACGCCTAAAGGCATGGAAAGGGGTCCTTTACCTTTTACTTATCTGTTATTTTCCTAACCTGTATTCTTGTTGCTGGTATACGTTACATCAGGCTCGCAGTCTAGTCCAATATGCCGCTCCATCTTCTTCTTCTGCATTCATTCAAATATGTCAATGCTTTCCGTTTACAGCATGATCGCGATATTTAGGACTTTCGGCTGAAACATCTTCTGCGGGTATACACTACCTATGCTAACCTTCTTAACCATTTCTCTCAGTCAAAAGCAATATATTTCCTCTAATAGTTATAAAAGTCAATTATTATAAAAAGATTCTAACTTCATGTGGATCCGACCCCAGGGTCATCGGGCCATCATACATACGTCTAGCCACTGCACCATAGTGGTTCACAGTAATTGCTAAACGTCTTTAGACGTCTCGATACACCATAAACAGTGGGCGGGCTGATGAGGAATGTCATCTGGTTTTTAAGAACGTTTTATGCTGAATAAAACATCCTTAATTCGTGTTTATAGGGGATAAGCCTTTAAGCTGCAAACAGGTCTTTTGTCTACGATCTAAAATAAACCACAACACGTCGGAACAAACATCACTCTATCAGTCCCTGGAGATATGTAAATTAGAGGCTCCTGTAACTATTTCGGAGGCAACACGAAAGATCTACGACATCTCTGTTGCTTTTTTTCCCTTGTTGGAAAACACTCTCTTAATTTAGTGGCTTGGCTATTGTATTCTATCTTGAAGATAAAGTTAGTTTACTAACATGTGTATGTTGTTTGTGGCTTTTATACGTTCAGTTATTTCTATTTAATAATGGTTTGGACAGAACAGCTAGTGGGTGATGTGGGTTTTGTTTGGGGGGGGGGGGGGGGGGGAGGTATGGTCGATCACCACGCCGACGGACAGAGGATGTCAAAGATATCTGAGTATAAAGGTTCAACAGGTGAAAAGGTTCAGAGAGAGACCCAATGACTTCCTGGCCTGCTGTGATGACGGTCAGATTCTGCATAGGACATGTTACACAATGATGATGACAATGATGAGCTTGAAAGTGCTTTCCAAACGATGCAACGCTCAAACAGATGCCGAGATAAACGCCAGACCATTTGCTTCTTCTTCTTCTTCTTCTTCTTCTTCTTCTTCTTCTTCTCCTTCTTCTTCTTCTTTTCTTTTTCTTCTACTTCTTCTTCTTATTATTATTATTATTATTTGTCTGGTTAGTTTAAGCAGACATGTATTATCATAATATCATCCTCTCTGATATGTTGATGCAGCTTGTAATATTACTTCTTTTCCTGGCTACCTAAAATGTTCACATATAACTGTCACTGTCTTGTCTAGCAAGTCCCTCACATACAACTGTCACTGTCTTGTCAAGTGTGTACCCTCACTTACAGCTGTCACTGTCTTGTCTACCATGTTTCCCCACATACAGCTGTAACTGTCTTGCTTAGCATGTTCCCTAACATACAGCTGTCACTGACTTACCTAGCATGTTCCCCAACATACAGCTGTCACTGACTTATCTAGCATGTTCCCAAACATACAGCCATTTTCCTTATTTCAACGCTTCTGTGAAATGCTCTTCAGTTTAATTTGCCTTTTCCTAAAAACGTTGAACTATGATTTAGAAACAGCTGTGGAATTCTTTACCTCTGCGGTTACTCCAAGTTTCTTTTTTAAGAATTACTCGTTTTTCAAAATCACTATCATGGTGTCCCATTCATAATTCCTTTAAGGCTCACAGTTAATCGCCCACTAATAGTCTATCTTGTACATTATATTCGATACCATGGCTGGAGACCTATCCAGGATCTTCGCCTCTTTCATTAGCGTTTGTCTTAGGGTTTGTAGGTCATACTATTCCCTGCTCCCCCCCCCCCTCCCCCCCCCCCCTTGAAGGTCCTTGATTTAAAACAGCATGGAGGCGGATTGTTTCTTTTTGTTTAGTGTTCTGAGAAGTGTTTTTCTTCTTCTTCTTTTTCTTCTTCTTCTTCTTCTTATTTTTCTTATCCTTTGCTTCTTCTTCTTCTTCTTCTTCTTCTTTTTCTTCTTCTTCTTCTTCTTCTTCTTCTTCTTCTTCTTCTTCTTTTTCTTCTTCTTTTTCTTTTTCTTCTTCTTTTTCTTTCTTCTTCTTCTTCTTCTTCTTCTTCTTCTTCTTCTTCTTCTTCTTCTTCTTCTTCTTCTTCTTCTTCTTCTTCTTCTTCTACTTCTTCTTCTTCGGCAGTAAACACCGGCGGAACGTTCTGGCTGTTCGTCCGCTTCTGGACTTCAGTTTTGTTGCAGAATTTGAGATTGGCCCGCACAGCCGTTTTTACAAATCTGGCTGATGTGTATGCAAACTTTTGGAATCCGACTCCGACCTCGAACGAAACACCCAAATCAGTCTACTTTTACGACATGCTTGTTAGGGGACATTGGGTCCGCACGCACTCCCCCACCCACCCACCGTCACCCCCATGGGGTTCAGGAATCCACACGAGGATCCTGGGAGGTAAAGGCAACCTGCATCATGTTGACACCCCCCCCCCCCCTCCCCCAAGTGCCGATTCCTCTTCAAAGATAGGACCAGCATCTTAGGTAGCTGTACCCCTCAGGACATCACACAAGAGGTAAACACCTGGTGACACAAAGTGCCACCATGCGGATGAAGATCACCTGTGGAGAAGTCCCAAAAACCCCTTTCAGCCGTTAGGCCTTGTCTATGACTAGGCCATATTTATGCCCCGGCTATATTCATGGCCACCGACAGAAGCCAGGATGGAGCTTCAAATAAAACAAAAAATTGCATCCCACAGGGGGACGACTAACAAGCCATTATCGTTCTGATAACAATGGCGGAAATAGATAGTGTCTATAGAAGTGTTTACTTTTTTTTTTTTTTTTTTTTTTTTTTTTTTTGCATACATGACCTCTCACGTAGGGCTGGCTGTTCTAGCCGATGACCATATGCCATTTTCTGCTCAGAGCATTCCAACATTACCTAAACAACTTCAAGTCACAAACCAAGAAACTCTAGACAGTATGATAACCAAGAGAAGATGGAAATGGCTTGGCCACGTTATGAGAATGAATCCTGATATACCTTCCAAAACAGCTCTCACATGGATACCAGAGGGAAAGAGAAAACAGGGGCGCCCAAAAACAACATGGAGACGAACGATGGAATGTTACCTGAGTGCGGCATCTTTGACATGGAAAACTGCACTGAAGATTGCACAGGACAGGAAAGCATGGAAAGTCCTCTCTGAAGTCTCATATGCCACTAGAGAACTGACTGATATTCCAACATTACCATGTGCCCAGACGACAAACGTTAACTAATTGCTCTTTGTTGGTCATCCCACACGATGATGAGCATCACAGTTTTGGTCACTGCTTGTGTAGCACCACGTGATCACGTTGTCATGATATTTATCATTTGGTCTTATTGTTCTTTTTTCCCCCGTCATTCTGGGCCAGTTATCACCACGCTTTCAAGTCCATTTTATGTTTCTCATAACATACCCAATAAAATATTGATTGTCTTTATTTTTTTTAAATTTAACTTGGACTTCTAGTTAATCCCCCCCCCCCCCGGTCTCTGGATAGTGAGATGGGACGCCCGTGTGTATTGTTGCGCACGTTAAAAAATCTCTTGGCAGTTGGAAATCGAAAAAAGTAGCCTAACTCCGCTGCCCGGGCAAAATTTGGAGTTAAAAATCTACCTAAAGTATTTCAGGATGCTCGCCGGTGCTACAGAGCCTGTGCACTGTGCTGAGCTTCTTCGCACTCAGAATTCAGTTAGAAGAAGAACGGAGCACTTATGTGTTACTACCCGTGTGCCATGATGTTGATCCGTTGTTCAAACCTCAAACCTAAAACTTCGAAGACAACTTATCACAAACATCATACAGAGACAGTCATCATTCTGGGTTATGCTATGAGAAGAATTAAACTGTAAAATGTTGTGACTACTGGTGTTAATCTGTTTGTCTGCTTATGTCTCACACGCATATATCAACACAGAGCCTACACGTTACTACTACGAGCGCGCTTAGTTCCCCTAGAAACATAGTCACATGTAGGTCTACGCTTATTCCTGATGTTCAATTCTAAGAAACGCTTTCCCTATCAGTTCCAGCACACTGCGTCACGTTAAGAAACTTCGCTACGTTTCGTTTTAAGAAACTCATTCATATTTAGTTTTGAGAAACTTTTGCCACGTGTAGTCATGAGAGCTTTAATTTGGAGAAACATCTTTGCGGTTTCGAGATACGTGTTCATGATTACTGTAGTTGTGACAGTTGTTATTTATTTTGTTTCACAGCCAATCCAGGTACCATGTTATTTTTTTGTCATCTCCCTGTGGGATGCAATTTTTCGTGATTTTTTTTTTTTTTTTTGAAGCCTTGCCCTCAAAATTGTCCGCAATATAGTCCGGTCATAACTATGGCGTAATTACTGGACGCGGTTTCCGGGACCTCTCCTCGGGTGATCCTCAGCCACATGGTCGTACTTTGTGTCATCGGGTGTTTATCGCTTGTGTGATGTCCTAGTCGGGTAAAATGTATAACTACTACAATCCAGGGATTGAAATCTAGGTATAAGACCTCTCTGGGTTGATTTAGACAACGGTAAGGCGTCGCAACGTTTAGACTGTATTGGCAAAGGCAGATCTCCCGCATCATGTCTTCGAAGTCGGAGCGCATCTGCCTGAGAGGCAAGGAACCAACAATCTGCACACAAATAAGTCAGACATACAATGTGCTTGCACAAATCAGATTCTGGGACCAGACTAAAATCCACTGGTGGACGAACAACAAAAACTTGCGGTCTGAGTTTACAGCTGATGAACGCGATGAAGAAGTAGATTATTCAGCGTGGCTTTGTTTTTATAACTGCTTCTGAAGGTTCCTGACAGTATTCAGGACTGCGAGTGCAGATGTTTCGAAGATTTCTGAAATCAGCACTGCAGCTACTGGGTTCGTGCTTCGTGCGATGTTCTCCCAATCGATCGCACTTTTCACACACAGAGAGAGAGAGAGAGAGAGAAGAGAGAGACGACCGACAGGCAGACAGGCAGACGGATGGACAGACAGACAGACAGAAACACAGACAGACAGACAGACAGACAGACAGACAGACAGACAGACAGACAGACAGACAGACAGACAGACAGACAGACAGACAGACAGACAGGCAGACAGACGGATGGAGGTAGAGACAGACGGGTGGACGGAAACACAGAAGACAGACAGACAGACAGACAGACGAAAGGAGGGAGAGACAGACATACAGACAGATAGACAGACTTACTGACGGACGGAGAAAGACAGACAGAAAGGAGGAAGGGGGAGGGAAAGACTTGTCACGTAGGATTAAACAGTGTAGTAAAGTTTCGTCTTTCGACACCCTTCAAACCACAGTTCTAAATGATTCAGTATTACCTGTACTGCTGTAAATGGGCCTAAACTAATCACCGAGCACAGCTGTACAACACAGAACAACACAGAACAGCACTGTATAACATAGAACAGCACTGTACAACACATAACAACACCCTACAACATAGAACAACATCTTACGACACAGAACAACATCTTACGACACAGAACATCACTGTAAAACATAGAACAAAACTGTACAGCACAGAATAACACTGTACAACACAGAACAACACTGTACAACACATATCAACACTGTACAACATAGAACAACACTGTACAACACAAAACAACACTGTACAACACATAAAAACACTGTACAACACAGAACAACACTGTACAACACAGAACAACACTGTACAACACAGAACAACACTGTACAACACAGAACAACAATGTACAACACAGAACAACACTGTACAACAAAGAACAACACTGTAAAACACAGATCAACACTGTAAAACACGGAACAACACTGTGAAACACAGAAAAACAGAACAACACTGTAAAACACAGAACAACGCTGTGAAACACAGAACAACACTGTACAACAAAGAACAACACACTCTAGAACACAGAACAACACTGTAAAACACAGAACAACACTGTGAAACACAGAACAACACTGAGAAACACAGGACAACACTGTAAATCATAGAACAACTCTGTGAAACACAGAACAACACTGTACAACACAGAACAACACTGTACAACACAGAACAGCACTGTAAAACAAAACAACACTGTAAAACACAGAACATTGTACAACATCGTCACCAAAGTCTGTCATTCGTACCCGCACAGGACTTCAGGTTTCACAAGCCTCGTGTTACCGATATCATAACTACAAAAAAGGGCGATGGGAGGGGATGGGGCCGTCTTCTGAAAACATTTCCTTACCGTACCGAGGATGCTAACTGAGAGTTATCATACATAGCCCCAACAGATGCCATATATATACCGTAGTCATTCATTCGTTGTCCTGTTAGCCTTTGTCTGTCGCACAGTGCTAACAGTCTATTCTGTTCTTTTATTGCAGTGAATACTATACTATCGACTTGTAAACATTATCTGATGCATAACGAATGCAATGTAACAGTAAACATTATCCGATGCATTAGGAACGCAGGATGTAAATATGATACTGAAGTATTATGGACTCAAAACGTAAACATAGTCGCTTCTATTTTAAAACACAGCACGTAAACGTTTTGTGTGTTTGTGAGTGTATGTGGGTGTGTGTGGGGGGGGGGGTGTGGTTAAGTCGACATGTAAACATTATGTATGGTATTATGAACTCGGAAATGTAGACTGTTGCACTACACAGTCGTCAATAATAACAGCACCGACTAAAGAATCAATTCAAACCTCACATGAAAAAATACACACAAACTAACGGTAGCGGATAATAAAAATATTCTCGTCACTAGAATATTGATAATTTAATGTTACATTCAGCAAGTGATATTTAAATTGTACCATCTCATAATACTATCAGCAATGTTCCATTCTTCTTCTTCTTCTTTCTTCTTCTTAGATTCCTCTAAAAGGGCAATCGGTACGTGTTATTGTGGTTTAGAGCAGGATAGCGATATTTGCGCCCCTCGACCCAAAATATCTGATTTCGGAAAAAGCTATTTAATCACTTTTAAGACATACTTTTAAATGACAGGGGGTATTTTCTACCAGCACCAGAGACGAGGTGTCCCAGGTGATAATCTTAAGCTAATTCTACAAGGACAGCGATAATCCTGTGTGTGACAGCCTAACCCGATTAACACATTTCGACGTCCTGAAAACCAGACACAAAAATCAAACAAATAGACTTACCGTGCATGTCCAGTTTCTGTTGACCGTCTATCCAATGAGCCGATCAACGGTTGATCTTTGCTTCGAATCTGAAATCCGAATCGTGGACATTGTATCTGTCTCTGCTTCTACACGTAACTCACTTACTGTGCAGTTTAAACTCCGTACCTGAAAATGGCAAACCCGCGACACGTTAAAAACAGACCGGCCCTAGTAGCAAACCCAGGTAAGTCAGCCGGTATCACATAAGCAATTGCTGAGTTATACCTGCTTGTAACTTAAATATCTCCGCTTCGTCTTTTAAAGGTTTGCTATGACTGGCGGCTGAAAGTTGTTTTTTTTTTTTTTTACAAACGGACGACTGCTCACTCAGTTTTATTTCCTTTTCTTTCGTGCTGTCTGTATCCTGTATTCTGTTCTGCCTATTCTGTCACGCGTTCTGTGTCTCGCTGTGTGGGTCCTTTTTAATATGCCGTCTTGGTGGTGGTTGTGGTGGTGGTGGGTCGTTTTGAGATTCTACGAGGTCTCGTCTCAAGTTGTATGTAAGGGTTTTGTTCAGACTGGAGTAGGGCGAATGAATTTGTCTGCAACAGGGCGTTGTGTTCACAGTCAATGTCTGTCTGGATGGCGCCGGAAAAAAAAATGAGGATAGTATTAGAAATATCGAAAATGAGACGAACAAGAGGAAATCAAATATCTGATTAATGAATGAAACAGGCTGGATAAATATTTTTTTATTATGATTAAAACGTAAGTCTTGAGGTAATAGGCACACATGATTTAATTCATTTTAACCAAGACATGAGTTATTTTCACCAGAGGCGTGGAAACACAGAGATTTCCACCTCGTGAGCTGTCCTCTGCTGGATGAGGGTGGGAGAGGGGAGAGGTGCTGAGTTATCCTTTCCCCAAATGTGAGTATTCTTTTAATGTTGTGATTATTTTTAAAAAGAATTATTTTTTTTTTTCAGATATTCTATTAAATCGTTTTACCACGGAAATATTGGTTTATTCTTTTTTTTTTTTTCATCCAGTCTCAGATCCGACAGATACCAGGAAAGTCCAGTACTGGAGGTGTGTTACAGTGTAAATTGAGTATAGACTGACATTAACTCTAGCACCCCCCCCCACCTTCCTCTTTCCCACCCCTTTATATTATTTTCCTTTATTGTGAACGCTCGGATTCCCAAAGCCGAGGGGAACTAAAAGCACCCATTATTGACATTATTATTTTTAATAATTTTACGATTAATGAGCCGGACTTTTTGTTAGTTAATATGACCTTGGCTCCCAGGTCGACCCAGCCCTGACTGGATACCAGGTGTAGTTCTGGAAAGTAAAGGCGGCTAGCGTGATGCTGACCAAATCACCCATCTTGTGCTGTTGGTCTATGAAATATGTGTCTAGCCCTATATGCCCAATTACGCCTGAAAGGCGTGGAAAAGGGTCCTTTATTTACTTTGCTTGGCTTTTTTAAAATTATTACTAGTACTTTAATTTTAATTCACCTCAAACAAAAGAAATGTCTGCATTCCCGGCTAAGTACAATATTTTATGGATGTTATGGGTTTGAGTTAAGGTTAGGGGGTAGGGCTAGGGGTATGAGTGGCGTTAGAGTTAGGGTAAGGGGTTGGATTAGTCAGTATTCCTGAGGCAGCTGAGGCTTATAAAGACTCTAACTCAGCACATAACACCCACATAATATTGGACTTTCCCCGACACTTTGAGGTTTTCTTTGTTTGGATAAGTAAGTAAAGGACCCTTTTCCACGTCTTTGGGCGTACAGGGCATATAGGGCTAGACCTGTATTTTTATAGACCAATCGGCACAAGATGAGTGATGTGGGTCGCAATCACGCCGGCAGCCTTTACTTTCCGGGACTGCACCCGGTACCCACTCAAGGCTATGACGACCTGGGAGCCAAGGTCATGTTTGGCTAGGGAGCGAACCCACGACCTTTCGATCCTCGGCGAGCGTCTAACCGCTCCGCCACGGGGACTCTCTTCTTTGTTTGGGGGAATTAAATATAAATACAAGGTGTTGACAGCTTATATTTATAGATCACAAGAAGGCATTTGATCGAGTCAACAGATGCAGACAATGGAAACATTTGAAATAATCTGGTATTCAAGACCAACTGTTGGGTAACATAATGGCCCTCTAATAATATAGTCAGTGCACAATAAAAACAACAGGAAAAATGACAGACTGGTTTCCCCGTCTCAGCAGGTGTCAGACAGGGATCTGTCCTCTCACCATTGCTATTCTTTACTTACATGGATAAAGTTACAAAGTAATGCAAATACAGACACTGAAGAAATCAATTAACTTCTTTTTGCAGACGACCCGTGTCTAATACACCACCAAGAACAGAATTTACAACACCATATTGACTCCCAATATCAAACCTGCACAAAGTGTGATATTAGAATAAACACCGCGAAAACTGAGGTAATGAGGATAGGCAGGAAACATAATATCATGAACGTTCACGTTAACGGTACTACAATCAAACAAGTGCGATAATTCAAATATTTAGGAAGCTTATTTACAGAGGGTTGCAGACTCGATAGAGAGATTGAAGTTAAAGTTGTTAAGGCAAATGCTATCACCTACCAGTTAGTCCCACTATTTAGACACCCAGACGTTACCCTTTCAGGAGAAAAGTAGATGAATCATTGCATCCTCAACACCCACTTTATACTATCAGTGCCAGACATGGACAACGAATGGGGCACTAGAAAAGAAAATAACTACTTGTGAAATGCCTTCTCTCTGCAAGGTCACTAATAACACAAGAAGAGACAGTGTAACGAATACCAGCTTTAGAGAGAAAGTTTGAATAACACAATGTCTGTATTACAATGACAAGAAAAGAATGAAATGGTTCAGCCATCTAGTCAGAATGCAGCCACACTAAACTGTAGATGAGATTTTTTACTGCAGAATATCTGAGAGAAAGCCGAGAGCAACACCAACAAGGATATGGATAAATGGTGTAACCAAGTACAAAAAGATTAACAAATCCATCACCCAAGCCAATCGAGAAGCGCAAGACAAATACAGAAAACCTATCACAGGGTTACAACCTGGTATTAGTGAGACGACAAAACCACGATACTGAGCGACAACCTGGTATCAGTGAGACGACAAAACCACGACACTGGGCTACAACCTGGTATCAGTGAGACGACAAAACCACGACACTGGGCTACAACCTGGTATCAGTGAGACGACAAAACCACGATACTGGGCTACAACCTGGTATCAGTGAGACGACAAAACCATGACACTGGGCTACAACCTGGTATCAGTGAGACGACACGACACTGGGCTACAACATGGTATCAGTGAGACGACAAAACCACGACACTGGGCTACAACCTGGTATCACTGAGACGACACGACACTGGGCTACAATATGGTATCAGTGAGACTACAAAACCACGACACTGCGCTACAGCCTGGTATCAGTGAGACGAGAAAAGAAGAAGAAGAAAAGAGGAATTTAAACAAAAGTTCCTAATTATTTTTATATCGAAAGCTGCAGAGGTGTAGCGGCTAAATATTCGCCTGCTGATCTAAATGTTGTACGTTCAAATCCAAGCGAAGCTGATTTTTTTTTTTTTTTTTTTAAGAAATACACTTGGCTCGCAGATCTACTCAGCCTTAAATGGGTACCACGGAAATTCCTGTGAAGTAAAGGCGGCTGGTGTGAGGCTGCGTATATCACCCACATACTGTCATTTGGTCTATAAACTATAAGTCTTAACCCTGCATGCCCAGGACGACTGACGGTGCAGAAACGGGACCTTTACTTATTATTAAATCACAGACAGCCAAAAAGAGCAACTCGGATGTTTTGAAAGAGGCGAGTGTTCTAAGACAGCTTTTCACAAACATCAGAAAGAGACAATCCTTCATTTTCTGATCGCGTTATGAGCGGAAGGAAACAGGAAAATGTTTGACTTCAGGGAAGATCTTTAAGGGTAAAAAACAAAGAAAGACGACGCGAAAAATTCTTTACAGCCTTTTTCATGGCATTGCACAGTCACTGAGATCAGGCAGGAACCTTCGCCACGGCAGTCATCAAAGCACTTGATGATAATGATTATATCATAATTCATTATTATTATTATTCCCTGTGGAGTTACTGAGACCCCACCCTACACTTTGTTTGCTTCGCGTTTTTTTTTTTTTTTTTTAATTGTGAGGGGTTTAAAATATTTTTTCAAAAGGTTGACAACAGAAACATGTATCATTTCACAAATCTTAAAACTACCACTATGACGTCACTGTGTTTTTCTGCACCGGGATTTCGCGTGCCTCACACTCTTGGCATCATTATCAAGAATAGAAAAAGGTTACATGACAATGGGGTTAAGTTTACGTTAGTCTCTGCAAAATAGGTCACTTTCCATTCACAAGTTTGTTGGGCTGGTCGACTTTTCTGAAGATTACATGTGTGTCCCGCTCTGTTGTTTGCTTTCTGTGATGCCCTGCATTTACGTTTTCATTCCGAGAAAGAGAATGCCTGTGACATAGGTTGTGGCACTCTCTAGGGTGTTGTGTTAGGACCGACAGACTTCCGCTGGTCAAAATGGACGCTAGACACTGCCACTGTTTTAAACCGTGACAATTTTTTTGTTTTTGCCAGACGGTGGCCGTTGCACGTTTGCTCCATTTGTAAACTGAAAAGATATAGTTTCGTCGCCCAGCTTCTGAGTTGAATGCATGGAGTGACACTGTGAGCTGCGAATTTTATTTGGAATGTTTTTCGACTGTGACCAACGTGGTGGTGTGAACTGTAAATTCAGAAAATGGTGTGTTGCCTATTGTCGCAAAATTTGTGGTGCCGTTATCTGATTAAAATAGATCGCGTGTGCAATCGCTGATGTGTTCGTGACTTCTGCTACCATCCATGATGAACTGCATTTCTAATGTTGGACTGTTTGTGTTAGCACTTCGGATGGCTACCGTATGCTTTTAATGCGTGTGTACGCTAGTGTATATGCGGAGACAGCAGTCTGTCAATCTTTCTACAAGTGACTGTGATAAACATTCTGTGTGTTTTGGGGTTTGCACAGGAGCGGAGCAACTATGGGGTGACCTGTTTGCTATGATGCTGAAACTAAGATTACGAAATTACCAGATTTGTTAGGACCAGTTTCTCCAGGTTTTTGGAGTGTTAAAAGCGCTGGCGTGCTGATATATACAAAACGCGATATCAGTGGCATTGCGGAACTCCCCCGTTACCTTGTACCAAGGTTAAGGTTCAGGAATTACCAATCAGAAGTTAGCTAGTATGTATATGGACGGGGCGTGGGGAGAGCAACGTCACTTTTACCGACAATGGCACACTTTTGAAGTTTTCATTCAAAGCCACCTGGTCATGAAAGTTTTGGGTGAGAACAAGTTTTTTTCCTCCCTGTGTAATGTGTAGAAACAAGGAACTGACGTAGCCATTCTAACTACAACGGTTAGGATATATATTGTGTGTGCGACTTAAATGTTACGAAAATGTTATAAATTAGCGTAGCAAGTGGGTGTGACATAAATGTTATGAAAAGGTTATAATAGCGTAACAAGCAGATGTGACTTAAAATGTTACGAAAATATTACAAATTAGCGTAGCAAATGGGTGTGGCTTAAAAATATTGGGAAAATGTTATGATGTAAGTTAGCGTAGCAAGTGGATGTGACTTAAATGTTAACAAAATGTTATGATGTAAGTTAGCGTAGCAAGTGGATGTGACTTAAATATTAAGAAAATGTTATGATGTAAGTTAGCGTAGTAAGTGGATGTAACTTAAATGTTAAGAAAATGTAATGATGTAAGTTAGCGTAGTAAGTGGATGTAACTTAAATGTTAAGAAAATGTAATGATGTAAGTTAGCGTAGTAAGTGGATGTAACTTAAATGTTAAGAAAATATTATGATGTAAATAAGTGGCAAGTAGGTGTAATTCAAATATCACGAAAATGTCATAATGTAAGTAAGCGTAGCAAATGGGTGTGACTTCAGGCTTACGAAAATGTTATAAGTTAGCGTGGCCACTGTGACTTCAATGTTACGAAAATGTTATAATGTAAATTAGCGTAGAAATAGAAGTAAGAAGCCCTTTAAAAAACTAAGTGGGAGAATCTACATTACACACCCTAACTGCATCAGAGACACATTCAGTATCGTCATGGGAGGCTTGCAACAACTACTTCAGAAGTGAGGCATCGATTCTTCTTTGAAATGACTCTCAGCAGTCCAGTTTAAGACACACACACACACACACACACACGTGTACACAAAGGTTTTCATATTCATATGCTTAAAAGCAGCTGATCTCTATATACAACAAGAAGAAAGAGACAAACACATAATGAGAAGAAATACATTAAAGAGCATCGTGACAACTGGTGGGAACAAGGGTAGAGGCAGACCAAGAGAGATAATGCTAAATGGTCTGAAACGATGGCATGGAGGGATATCATCAAGAGAGCTGTCCCAGGCAACCAGGGATCATGATCTGGGGAGACGCATGAGTGCCTACGCTAGTTGGCAGGGCACACGATGATGATGATTTATATGCTCAAAATCAGTTTTCCAAACCATCCAATGCTCCAAACAGGACAAACTAGTCCTGCAAGGACATAACAATAACTGACCAGAGTCTGTTTGTGAGGCCCAGAATGAGAGCCTATAAAAAAAAAATAAAACTGTCATTATAGCGTTCTGTTTGTTCGTTTACAAAAGGACATATCAATGCAAAGTATAGACTCGAAAACTTGGTGACAACTGGAAAGATTGTGACAGAAAGAGTACAGGCAAAAGCAAAGAGATAAATACATTGATGGTTCGGCGACATGCATGGGTCGTTACAAAAGAACCACCCAGTCCAAAATTTTATTGACTGTAGACGGCAAATAATTACTCCCTTATGCTTTTCAGCATGGTACACGATGATGGTGTGGCGTCTGTGGCTTAGGTGTTGCTAGTCCGACTCGTAATTCCAACGTACCGCGATCGAAACCCACTGCTGGCTGCGTGGATTTTTATCATAGTATGGGGTGTCGCAGATCAAACCAGCCTAAAATGGGTACCAGGATGTATGTACTAGGAAAATTAGGATGTAATGCTGACCACGTTACCCACCGAGGGCCGATGTTCTGTAAAAATATGGGAGCTCTTCCCAGATGCACCTAAAGGCGTGGAAAGGGATCTTTACTTTTTACTTTTACTTACACGATGATGGAGTGGATATTGCTAGGAACAGAAGGCGCTATGCGTTTTTGACTAAATGGGGGGGGGGGGGGGGGGGGGGGGGGGGGGGGGGCCGCGTAGGGGGGTTGAGCTTCTTTCTCCTCTCCCCCTCCCCACCCCTCCTCCACCCAAAAAAAATTTTTTTTTTTTTTTTTTTGACTAGCTGCTTTATATAGTCAATGCATAGTAATTATTTACGGGTTGTTGCTTTCATAGAGGTTTTTGATTTTTTTTATCGGTTATTGTAATAATCCTCTCGTTACCTCGCTGCCATGATATTCATCATATTCCTCATATATCCGATGATATCCTTACAGTTAAATGTTCCTTATGTGTAATAATATCCCAACATTCAATGTTCCTGATAAAATCCTAGCATCAAATGTCACGTGTATCTGATGATATTCTAACAACATATGTTCCTGACGTCTGAGGTCATTCTAAGATCAAATACGCTTTATATCTAATATTATCTCAACATCAATTACATGGTGTGTCTAATGTTATCCTAATATCAAATGTCGTTTATGTGTGATTTCATATTAACAACTACATTCTCGTGTGTAGACTATCATCCCAAAACCAGATCCACATATCTCATGCCACACTAACACATCATCATCATCATCATCATCATCATCATCATCATCATCATCATCATCATCTCTCTCTCACTCAGTCTCTGTCTTTCTTTCTCTTTGTGGGTATTTGTGTGGTCCTACCCTCCCTTCCCCCCCCCCCTGCTTCCATGCAGGAACTCTACTCTGGCTGCTGGTGTTAAGTATGGAGCACTTATGAGAATGTTTTGATATCGATTCTAAGCTAAGCATGTGTCAAGTCAATATATATATATAATGTATGTATCTTTAAATCTATCTCTCTTCCTTTCTTTTTTTTTTTCTCTCTCTCTTTTTTCGGTATACACACACATACGTATAAACTATATATCTAAACATATTTGTGTGTGTATGTGTGTATATATGTATATATTTCCTGCACTTCAAAGTTTAATATGCTTACTTCCTTGTACCTATATATCCAGTAGTTTCCCGCCCACATATAATACGGAACAGTCTCTGTTATCTCCCAATCAAATGATTGAAGACAGCGGAGCACATTACACTGAGAACTTACCAGAAACTATTGTATCGATAAAAGTATGATAGAAAATTATTATCTAAAATTAACCAAACACGTCTTGTTGTTGTTGGTATTTTTTTTTTTTTTTGGTACTTTTTTTCCCCACAGATCCCTAACGCTTATTAACTCTTTGTAACTGGAGTTCTGCTACGGGGTAATAACATCTTCTTTTAATCTCTTCCATGTTTTTCAATCATTAATTCTGCCCAGTCTTTTGGCGCTCTCCCGTTGATTTGGGGCTATGGGTGCAAATCCAAACAAAGCCGGACTTTTTTGTTGTTGTAAATTTCTGGCACCCAAGTCGACCTAACTTCAAATGTATACCAGGTGAAGCCTTGGGAAGTATAGGCGGTCGGTGAGATGTTGCCCATATACCCCACCAAGTGCGACTGGTCTATAAAATTTAGGTCTAAAATTATATGCCTAATAGGTCTGATGGCTAGAGTTGAGTCCTTTACTTAGTGTTTTGCATGGCGAACTGAAATGATGGCTGTATATAAATATATTTCATGTTGTGGGTCCTTTGCAAAACATCGCTTTCATCACAGTTATGTATGTATTTATAGCTTCTCCTTACTGTTGTTGTTGCTGTTGTTCTACTTCTTCTTCTTCTTCTACTTCTTCTTTCTTCTTCTTCTTCTTCTTCTTCTTCTTCTTCTTCTTCTTCTTCTTCTTCTTCTTCTTTTTCTTCTTCTTTCTTTTCTTCTTCTTCTTTCTTCTTCTTCTTCTGTCTTCTCTATCTTCTTCTTCTTTCTTCTTCTCTCTTCTTCTTCTTCTTCTTCTTCTTCTTCTTCTTCTTCTTCTTCTTCTTCTCTTCTTCTTCTTCTTCTTCTTCTTCTTTTCTTCTTCAGGTCCCGGGTAGTTAGCATCCTTTGGATATTTTCTCCAGGTTACGCCGCTGTGTTGGGAAATGAGCAGAGAGATAAACTGGCCAGTTCTGCCTCACTTGGTTGTGAACTGATGTATGACAAGCTGGATGTTGTGAGGGTCCTTTGGGAGCGAGTGAACAGTGCCGAGGCACAGATAGATCAATACGGTCTGAGGAGAATGACACTGTGAGGAGTTACAAGAGGATCTAGCCGAGGCTCGACAATTAAGGAAATGGAGATACGTATATAGAATCAGACAGTTACTGGTACCATCGGAATTCTAACTCTTCCCTTGTTGCTGAAGACGGGAACGGAGCGCTTAAGGAGGTGTCCCAAGTGCTGTGATGCTGATTCATAATTCAACATTTAATAACATTCGACATTCTTCTTCTACTACTTCTTCTTCACGTTCATCGGCTATGAACTCCGGCAGATGAATAAATATTGGCAAAGACAGATAAACAGGTAGACAGATGAATAAATAGTTGGGAAGACATATAAACAGGTAGACAGATGGATAAATACAGGAAAAGACATGTAAACAGGTAGATAGATAAATAAATAGAGGAAAAAACATAAACAGGTAGACAGATGGATAAATAGAGGACAAGACAGATAAACGGGTAGACAGATGGATAAATAGATGAAAAAAGACAGACATAAAAGGTTAGACAGATAATAATAGAGGAAAAAGAAAGATAACACAGATGGATAAATAGAGGAAAAGACAGATAAACAGGTAGACAGATGGATAAATAGAGGACAAGACAGATAAACGGATAGACAGATGGATGAATAGAGGAAAAGACATACAAACAGGTAGACAGATGGATAAATAGAGGAAAAGACAGATAAACAGGTAGACAGATGGATAAATAGTGGGGAAGACAGATGAACAGGTAGACATAGATAAATAGAGGAAAAGACAGATAAACAGGTAGACAGATGGATAAATAGTGGTGAAGACAGATGAACAGGTAGACAGATGGATCAATAGAGGGAAAGACAGATAAACAGGTAGACATATGGATAAATAGAGGAAAAGACAGATGAACAGGTAGACATATAGATAAATAGTGGGAAAGACAGATAAACAGGTAGACGCATACATACATAGTGGCAAAGACGGGATATTCCTAGAAAGTTAGTTGCGTGTCCTTTACATCGGCAGTTTTCAAACTGGGTGCCACGACACCCAGGGGTGCCGCGAGCGTATGAAAAGGGTGCCGCGGAAATAATCAAGAAATTTTCCAAATCTGCTAGAGATCAGCAAATACACGTGCAATCTCAATGTATGTGTACTAGAAGCAAAGCAGAAGGGAGTATCCTGTAATGGAGGAAAGAGAAGAGATAACTATAAAGGATAATATGGAAATATACTCCTTGAAATCTCCTCGACTTCGAACCTACAAGAGCTTTTAACAATATCACGTGGCGAGTGGGAGCCAAAACCCAACCTAAAGCTGCCTCAGTAACAAGAAAATAAAAAGAGAGAAAAAGTTCGTTTAGGCGGGAGTAAGATCAAAAATATCTCGCCCTGACAGGAAATCTTTTGTGTGGGGTCTAATATAGTGTAACAGTAAAACCTAGGCACACTAACTAAATAAACGGGAATGTAAGTCGACAAATACAGAAACTTTTTTTACTTGATGACATATAACAATAATACTTGAAGACGCAAGAACTACTAACTGAAGGTATACGAGCAGACCAGCAGAAAACTAACCAAGTAACTAGTAAACCAATAAATAACAAAATACTGACAGCTACTAGCAGACCAATAAATCACCTATAGCTACGTGCCATCAAACTTTCTTTTAGCGAGGATTTACAATGGAAATCAAATCTACCACTATCTAACCAATTGAAACGTACCGTGAGACCAGCCAGGGAAATCAGTCAGACAACCGGCCTTCCCCTGTGGTCGCCCACACCCATTCTGGCGAGACCTAAGTGCAGAGCTACAACAGCCGGGTAGGTCTCCTCTGGTTGCGTCCGGAAGTCAAATATGGATCGCTGAAAGACTAAACAAAGTCTTTTATACCCAGTGGTCAGACTTTTTCCGCGTTACCGTCTAAACCTAAAAGCTGTTCCTGTGGCCTCTTTGCCAGATAAAATTAAAATCGATGAGCTACTGACCAGTAGTTTTTCAGACTATTACATACGCTTACATTGAAAAGCAGGTACAGGAGCAACCTTCAAGTGATTTGTGGGTACATTGAACTAAACTTCACATAAACATACAGGAAATATTAAAACATTTATCCAGGCAGTTCCATTCGTCGCATTAAATAAACCGAACATTGGATCACCATTTTTTTTTTTTTTTAAGTATTCAAACCACTTTCAGGGTAACCTTTTTTTTTTTTTTTTTTGGTGAGGTTGGCTTCGCGGGACGGTGGCAACAATTGTTATCAAGTAGATTTATGATTAATTAAACTGTAGTTTAATTAGTGTATAAATCTTATAGATAACAATTGTTACCACCGACCGGCCACGCCAGCCTCACAAAAACGGGAATTCCCGTTTGAGCTGTTAGGCCTAATATCTTAAGCTGACCGTATGTAGAACTAGCGCCAGCACTTTTCGGCCTGTGATGGTTTTTCTAGGCAAATTCAAGTTGACAAGTTTATCATTAACAAGTAGGTCAGACTTCAAACCTCAAGTAGGTCACTATACTGGACTTTGCGGATGATATTTCTCTTCTGTCCCACTCACGGGATCAGATGTAAGATAAAATAAATATCCTGGATGCGAGATCACAACAGCTAGGTCTGAAAATCCATAAGGGGAAGACAAAGATAATGAGAATAAATCAGGAAAATAGTAATAGGGTTTCACTTAATGAAGACGTACACCTCATTGGGCTATAATGTAGATAAAGATGGGGGATCTCCGTGGTGAAGTGGTCGGTCAAGTCGCTTGCCTTGGAATCTAAAGGTCGTGGGTTCGCCCCCCCCACCCCTCCCAGTTGCGCTCTTCAGTTCACGACTCCAATTTACGGAGGTCTCTGGGGATCGTCACCGGATCTATAAGTTCGTGCTCTGTGCGGCGCTCTCGGCCTGCGGCTAGCTTTTCTGCAGAGAGAGCGAGACCAAGCGGGTATAATGAAGTCGATTCTCTAGACTAACCTTTTTTTAAACCTTTTAAGGGGGAACTTGTAAAGATATTAAAATACAAATACAAAAGGCAAGATGAGCTTTCATAGTATTGGGGAATTTGAAGAGGTCAAAAGGTATTAAAACTTATGCTAAACTAAAACAAAATGTATTTTAATGTCAAATCAGTACTGTTGTATGGAGCGGAAACACTGAAGACAACTAAGGTGATTAATAATTAACTACAAACAGTCAGTGTCAGGTACCTGTGCAGATTAGAGGGAATTCAATGGTATGATAGATTCACTAACGTGAAGCGTTTTGAGATAACTTAACACGTTGAATAGGACACATGCTGAGAAAACCTGAAAACAATATAACTAGAATATCCTTGCATTGGAACCCACATAGGCCTAGAAATAAAGGAAGACCAACAGACACATGGAGAACGGATCTATAGAATAAAGTTAAAAAGAAGGGAATGACATGGGGAGATCTGTATGCAATGGCGAAGGATAGAACGACTTGACGTAAGTTGGTTCAGGGCCTATGCTCCTTTGGGGGTAAGAAGTGCAGAAGAAGAACAAGTTTGCTATTATTGATGGGATTCGAACGCGTGTTTGTAACACCTAAACCACAAACGTCGAAACCGGTAGGTAAAAACAGGCAGATATTCAAGTACATTAGTAGACAGACCTCAGGACCAACGAGAGCACACATAATTAAAACTGAAAAAGCAATAAATTAATTTAGCGAACCATACAGATTAATAATTATTTAAATTCATATTTGATAAAACCCAGCAAAGGTTTATGAGAAAATTTTAACTCAAATGTCGTCCTACCCGAAATGAAGCTTTGAAGTACTCAGCACGCGTGGCGTCTGTCTGTTTACTTCATCCAAGACCGCCCTCACGAATTGAGCCAGGTTTTTGTTATTATTTCTTTTTCTTCTTCTTCTTCTTTCCTTTCGCCCATTCTCTAAAACAACTTCCACCCTCGCACGAACCTCCCACACTTTCCATTGCCTCACCGCTCACTTGGCGCTCTCATTCAAACGTGAGGACTGATCGAGCGTGCGACTGGGGAACGTCGAGGTCGGTCGGGTACCACAAACCTCGATGTGATCTGGGGCACTGTTGAGGGGCAATGAATACATTGTGGCACCTCGCTCTGACATGAACTTAAAATACACAGAAATAACTGTTATAAACGTGCACGCCGCCTGTTTCCATGGAAGTAATTATTTTACAAGAAGTCGTGTAATTACTTTACTGGAACGTACACGTTGTATTTACATCATCATCATCATGTAGCAGTGATTTGGCAAAATCTCGCTTTCATCACGGAATGCCCCTCTCTGTTTCAACTGACATGTCATATAATAAAACTAATTAGGGATATTACCTTTGAAGCCAGAGTACATCTGCACGAGAGGACAGGAACCAACAGTCCGCATTCAAATAAGTCAGATTAGCAAAACAGAAGTGCAGGTAAAACATAAGTTTTGGAACAGGACCAAAGTTCAGAAGTGGACAAACAGCCAGGACTTTCCAGCTTGAGTTTACAGCCGGTCAACGCCAAGACGCACAGCTCTTTGTAGGACCATACTCATTGCATTGACATCATTATGTGGCGGTGCTTTCACAGAGACTCGCTTTCATCACGGAATGCCGGAAAGCCATGCGTCCTCTGCCAACGTTCCTCCTGTGAACTTTCTTGACCATGGCGTCTTTCAGATCCACGATACCTGCGGTCCGTCAGTGGCATCACACGCTGGCCAAGTGTCTAGGGGAATTTGTGAATTAAACGTCTTTCCTCCACACCTACACTCTGAATTACCTCTGACCACAAACCATGTCACCCACTTTTCTTGGCACGGCACGGGATGAAAGTGATTACAAATGGAGTAGCCACACCACTTTTGAAATACCGGTTCTAGTCCGATCACCAAAGTCAAGCAACGTCAGGCGTGGTTAGTACTTAGACGTCTGTCCGCTTGGGAACACCACGTGTTGTAGACATTACCGGGAAGTAGAGGCGGCCGGCGTGATGCTGACAACATTACCCATTTTGTGCCGTTGGTCTATAAAAATATAGGTCTAACCCTAAATGCCCTTTACGCTTAAAGGCGTGTAAGGGTCCTTTACTTTTTACTTATCACTATAAGTGAAGTAACGGATGACCAGCCCAGCAAAAGAACTACTATATTCCAGACAGGCACACCTGACTAACATGTCCTATCGTAACCATTAACATTGACCACAAGCACTGTAACACAACACACCAGGCCAGGTATGATCTATATAGTCAGATAGGTCTCCTTATTATGGACGAACACATTGTGTCGACGTTGATTGGGTGATCGATGGCACACTGTCAAGTCTTCTACTACCTTTTCAATACTGATATCAGCAGTGGCTCCTGACATTGAGGAAACACCCCAGAGAACTGTGTTGTAGGTAATTTATAAAATCTTCTTTGCCGACTTTCCATTCTTGTGTCCTTATTTTTGCCTCTTCTTGTCACTCCTGCAGCGCTTCTCAGACATCTCATTTTTTTTTTGTGGTAGCATGAGGTGAGAAAAAGTATGCTCGGTGTGAAATATTTAGGGGGGGGGGGGGGTGGCGTTCTGATTGAGATTGTCTTATCCTGCAATATATAGACTACAACAAAGAGCTGTTTACTGATTCTGCCACTTTCAACCTAATTAAAAGTTCGCCTCTCCTTCCTATTGGCCTTGAAAATCGTCCATCCTTGCTCACTCTTAGCTGAACGATTCTCTGCAGGTAAGGA
Source organism: Candidula unifasciata (assembly GCA_905116865.2). NCBI lineage: Eukaryota > Metazoa > Mollusca > Gastropoda > Stylommatophora > Geomitridae > Candidula > Candidula unifasciata. The sequence continues at coordinate 388,479 of CAJHNH020002024.1, forward strand.
TACTCTGTTCAGCTGAGATAAGTCACATCAAGGCTACTTTCCAGGAGACAGAAATTATCCTATAAAACAATGTACTTACACTGAAAGCCGGTAGAACCTGAAAACCACAGCACAGCCCAATTCTTCCCTGTGACGCCAGTAGACATTCAAGACTAGAGATTCATAGCTTGTCCCAAGTGGACAACAGGCATGAAAGAATACTGAGCACGTGCTACATACATTGATCAACACATACAGAGAAGAGATCTCAGGTTTTGGGCTGGCTGACATTCCAGTGGAAACCCAGCAATATGAATCAGTGGAAGATCTGTCCCAGACTAGAGACTTCACAGAGGCCTTCTTATTTAAAAAAAAAAAAAAAACTATGGGAAGGAGAACGAAAAGAGGAGAAAGACTGAAAGCCTAAAACATTACACACTTAAACAACGTTTAATCCCATCTACACCCTCCCCACCTCCCCCCACCCCGCCCACCTTTCCCCCAAAAATGAGTAAGAGGACTTAGGCCCCATTGTGTGTATCAGCGCTCCTTTGCCAAACCCACCAATCGGCAATGATCGATAGATCATGGAGATTAGCATAACTTACTGTCACATACCGCTCGTGTCGCGTGCCTGATTTAAGGATTTCTCCTTACAAACCAACAGCACTCTGAAATATAATAATGTTGAGGCATCGGCTCGTATTGGTCTAAAGGGAAGCCCGTGGCCAATATATGCCCAACCTATTTCATGAGTAGGGCAGCTCGAGTTATGGCACTACAGAATATATAACAATCGTAGGCGCAACTTGGCTGGACGCCCCCACTACTATAAAAAGATAGCACCCAGGCTATGATAGTGTACTATCACAGCCCTGTTAACACAGATTAAGATTAATCGTTAAACATATATATCTCTAGACAGTTTCAACAGTGAATGATAAGACACTCAAGTCAATAATTAAAACTTCCAAACATGTAATAAATGCAACACATACATTAATATACGAATCAGCAAAGACTTCAAGAACTCAGAGTGATATGAAGGACAAAAACTTCAAAACAGATCTGACTGATTGTCTTAGAGATTCCCAAAGTCCGCCTAGATCATAATCATCATCATGTGGACGATTAACTGTGGAGCCTGGCACTAAACCAAAGATTGACCACACTTATCTGAATCCATGGTTCCTTGAACTTGCTGGATGTTCGGTCACTCTGTTGCTACGTTGAAGACAGTCCCACACTAGACACTCGAACACTGGAGGTACACCCAAGCTCCTGAATAGGACACTGTGTTTAGATCCTGTTTAGGATTCATAATTGTTCCTGGTTCAGCTTTTGCTGCAAAATTTACCGATACTGAAAGGATTAAGGAAGAAAAAAAAAGCAACACTATCGTGGAGAGATAGAAGAACAAACGAGCCAATCCTCCTTAAGACATATTAAAACAGTAAACTGAATAGAAAAATTAGTTCTTCTATTCTTCATGTTCACCAGCTGTAAACTCTAGGGAAAGTTTTGGTTGTTCATCCACTTTCGGACTGCATATAGAGAAATTAGACCTACACAGTGGGTTTTTTTTTAAAAGACTTCTTCTTTTTCCTCTTCTTCTTCTTCTTCTTCTTCTTCTTCTTCTTCTTCTTCTTCTTCTTCTTCTTCTTCTTCTTCTTCTTCTTCTTCTTCTTCTTCTTCTTCTTCTCTTTGTGCTGATTTTGCTACGGCGGTTCTTCCTCATTTTTCTTCTTGTGCTCTTCTTCCTTATTTGTCTGCCTGTCATCCCACCAACCAACTCCCTCCAGTTCGTTCTATCCTTTCTCATCATGCGAAGTTCTCTTCTGATTCTCCACGTGTCTCCAATTCTCCTTTTTGGGGATTTTGAAGTTCATTGACATTTTTAGGGGCCACAAAGGTTCCATTGCAAATGAATTCAATTTATCTTATTTTCAGATTTGTCTAATGCGTGTCTTATCAATGCCAGTCATTCTTATAACCTTTTGATTCAGTGGATTTTCTTTAACGCTCTCTAAAAGTACCGTATTGGTGATTCTAACGTACTATAAAATTAGGAAGGGAATTCAGTAAAAGTAAGTCACGACTGGTTAAGGGATGGCAGAAATATGTAGTTTCTAAAGGTGTCATTAGGTGTCATCAGACTGTATGTGTCCGTTGGTTAATTGACGCTACGTGCTGCATGCGCATTCGCAAAACAGAAACAAAATGGCGACGGTACTTACGCAGTGTACTGTCAATGAATAACGTGCTGTTGTGAGGTGGGTATTTTTTTTTGCGGGGGGGGGGGGGTGGATGCGGGGGCCAAAGGGCTGCCTGCAAAGGGCATTTATAAGGAAATGCTTTCCTTTTATGCTGACAAATGTTTTTCCTGTAAAGCGGTTTATAGCTGGGTAAAAACAAATTTCTCAAGAACACTCTAAAATTGTTGCTGAATTATGTTGCTGTTGGTTTTTTTTTTTTTTTTAGACTACAAGAGACACATCTGTGCAGCGAATGGAGGAAATGATTAGAGGTGACAGGCGATTAATGATTGACTCTGTAACAGCTGCAATATAATGTACTCAAATGGTTCAGCATACAACATAATCATAGACTGAAATTTGAGAATGTGTGCTCTAGGTGCATAACCAGACAATTGACGGACGAACTCGAAATAAACTAATTAGGCCTGTCCTGGCAGCATCTCTGTCGATACACAGATGAAGGAGAAGACATGCTGAACAGGATTATCACTACAGACGAATCATGGGTGCGTCACTACTAGCCCAAATTAGAGCGTGCTTCAATGCAATGGAAACATAATTCTTCGAATTGTATTCTAAAATTCAAGGTTACGTCATCAGCAGGGAAGGTTATGCTGACAATGTTCTTTGAATGTCAAGGAGTGCTTTTACCAATTTGAAAAAAAAAATTGTGACAATGTGAATGCCGATTCATACCGGAAAGTTCTATCAACGCTTCATGGTGCAATTTGAAGAAAACTTTCAGGTCTGCTGACTAGAGGAGTACTGCTCCTTCTCAATAATACCAGACTGCATACGGTTCGGTTAACTCAGGAGAAAATTAACTAACTGGGGTGGGAACTTGTGGAATATCCACCTTACAGCCCCGACTCAGGCCCTAGCGATTTCTACCTTTTTTAGTCCTGAAACTCCACCATGGCGGAAGAAATTTTGCGAATGACGAGAAATGGAATGTGAAGTGAAAATGTGGTTTAAAAAACAATGCACGCAGTTCTATGCAGCAAGTTTGGGAGAACTGATAAAACGATGGGACAAGTGCATCAATGTTGATGAAAATTATGTTGAAAAATAAAGTCTTTGTTTTTTTCTAACATCATTTGTGACTCGCTTATTTTCTTCCTCTGGTACCTGTGTTTTGCGCTGGCTTGATTTTATCGGTGTTTGTAGTTTATTATTGTTACTACTTTTTCGCTTGACCATTCTAATTGATTGATTGATTGAATGGCACCTTTTTGTCTTTCCAGACCACAGTGTTATATTTCGCTTTGAAGAAGCTTGGGACTCACCGCGAATGGCGAGTGTGGCTAGCACGACCAGCCCACGTTAAGAAACGTCTTCCGCAACATTCTAATTACACTAATATTATTATAGCTGGTTCAAGGTGTGTCCACAAATATCGTTGTTGTCGGCGCTATTTTTGCTAATTTCACAGTTATTGTCAGTTATACTAGTGATATGTTACTCGTCATGCCCCATTTTCAAAAACGGTTACTACAACCTTTATTTACCATTTTCTCGGTCTGTGATTGTCAAGAAGTGATTTTACTCAATTTGAAGAGAGAAAAAAAGGTGACAATGTGAATGCCGATTCATACCGTTTTCAATCCGATGCGTAAGAAGAATACTTTTTATCAAGTTGCAGGACAAGATCACAAACACTGAGTTATTGAAAAGAGCAGGTACTACAACATTCTTCTCAATCCTCAGTCTACGAAGGTTCAGGCAAAGCAGCCTCCCATAAAAAGGCCTTGGTTAAGGTGGCTGGGTTAAACTTAGAGAATGGAGGCTGAAAGAGTCTCTAAAGACATCGTCTATAATGAATTTAAAATGGGTAGAAGATGCTGACGACGACTTCTAATACGATTTAAAGAACTGTAGAAGCGGGATATGAATGATATAGATTTTGAGGTGGACTCCTCGGAACAAAATGGCTTGGAACGGGTTGTGTGGAGGGGGCACAACAGGAAGGTATTGAGAATCAAGGAAGAAATGATTGCAGACAGAATTAGAGCTGAGCAACTGAGGAGAAACAGAGTAAACGCAAATGTTGATATCCCATACTGTAACAGTAGAACACTTTTCTGAAGGTCTTGCTAGTCACACTCGCCCTCGCCATGGGCTGTGAGTCCCATGCCTCTGCATACCTCAGTATAACTTTCCTGTGGGTTTTTTTTTTTTTTTTTATTGTGGTGGAAACAAGAATAGACACACTTCCTCTTCAATAAGCCTGTCGTAAGAGTAAACTATTTAGATACTTCCTTCGAAGTCAGAGTGCTTCTGCCTGAGAGGCAAGGAACCAACAATCTGCATACAAGTAGGTCAGATCTGTAAAACGGATGTGCACGCAATACTCAGGCTCTGGAATAAGACTAATGAGAAGAGGTGATGGATAAACAAGCGAAACTTTCCGATGCAATTTACGGCGGGTGAACACGAATAAGAAGAAGAAGAAGAAGAAGAAGAAGAGGAAAATATAACATTATCCTCTGGAAAGAGGGAAAAGTGCCAGTCATTCCATCTTCTTGGTGTAGACGTGGGGCGGGGAGGAAACGGGGGAGGGGGAGGGTTCGTCTTTGATTATACGGATTTAAGACTGCGTGGTTAGTGCTGTCGCCACGGACTGTGCATGTTATGATGTTTTTTTTTTTTATTCCTGACAACAACAAAAAATATTCAAAACCTTTCCGATGATTTGAAACCAGGTCCCCTGGCAAGCGCCCGGCAATCTGAACCGTTGGGCCAGCTCCTCTAACGACATAATAGAAAGGCTGGGATTTTTCAAGTGGTCCTCTAGTAATTTCCCCTGGTATCTGGGTAGTAAGATCAGACGCCCGTATGCATTCTTTCGCTCGTAAAAAAAATCCATTAGCATTTAAAAATCGAAAAGAGTAGCCGGCGCTGTCCTGGCAACATTTGGAGTTCAAAATCTATCGAAAGTATTTATGATCCTCGCCGGTGCTAAGGAGTTCGTTCACTGCGCTGAAATTTTTCAGACTTAGGCTTGAGTTAGAAGTAGAACGGGGCGCTTGTGGGTTACTGTCCTTGTGCCGTGATGTTGTCTTCCCGGAGTTAACTTACTACTATGTAAAAAGCTTAACATGATTATGTAACATGTTAAGCTTATTACATAATAGTAAGTTGCATATCCTTCACAGGGCGTTGCAGAACCAACGCCAGGCATTTTTCGGTTGTTGTGGTTTTTCTTGGTTAATTTACGTGTGTCATTGCCTCCTTAACTGTCGGTTCTTCTTACCGCTGTCCAAACCAACGCATGGCGGTATGTTGCCTAATCGCTTGCGGCTGAGATCAAACACGGCCCCCAATCATTATGAAGCAACGCTTCAGCTACAGACGCCCACTACAAAATAGTCGTTAACGAATTAATACAATTATGGAAAAGATCATAACGATGATGATAGTGATGATGACAGTGATGATGATGATGATGATGATGATGATGATGATGATGATGATGATGATGATGATGATGATGATGATGATGATGATGATGATGATGATGATGATGATGATGATGACGACAATAGCGATGAACACGATACTGAACCGACAATTCGGCCCTAAAGATTTCTCAGAAATTACAGTTTCCTGTTTCGTATTGGTCAACAGTGTATTGAGAAATAACGGACCTCATAATTCAAAGATCGGGGTCAGGACATTAGGGACAAGTCCTACAAGAACGGCGGAGATCGAATTGCTGCAGTAAACCAGTTAGCCTCCTCCACAGAAGGGGGACCTACGAGACAAGATTTTTGACGACAGTTGGCCACCAGACGCCAGGACAATCCCAAGACCGAATCGGAGTAGAAGTCACAAAAGAATACTGATATGAGAATGGAGGTCCCCAGTGTGAAATCTTGAATTGTGAGGTGTGAGGCATAACTAGGTTAGGGGATATTCCAGGGACAGATTAGGGGCAAGTAGTTGAACATGTATAGCGTGGCGTAAGGGGCCAATAGAGACGGACATGCTGGCATGATTGTATGATTACTGGGAGCCTGCGCAATGCTGGTCTATGTGTGCGTCTGTGTATGTATGTATGTATATATTGTGTGTAATTGTATTTATGTATTTGTGAGTGTGTGGGTGTGTGTGTGTGTGTGTGTGTATTAGAGCTGTACCAAATAGGTGATTATCACTACTCAGCTGAATACGAATAACAGGACCAACTATACGACCGAATACGAATACTTATCATTTATAGTGTCTAAAATAAATCTTTAAAAAAAAATTATAATTTCAAATCTACACTGAACTCTTTCTTCACAAAAAAGTAGTACAGAATAGTCTTTTTTTTGTTTTTTTTCTTCAGCATTCCGAGCCCTCGGAGTTCATTGCGGCAGATATCACTCACCTCAATTCATCTCTCTTGTTTGCCTTCTCTTTCCAATTGGTGATACCAAGTGTTTGCAGGTCTGTCTGGACATTATCTCTCCATCGTCTTCTTGGTCTACCTCGTGGTCTACGACCATTCATCTCCCTGATGTATACAGTTTTTATCTTATCTGGCATCTGACATTCTTTCAACCATTTCAGTCTATTGGCTCTCATTATGTCAGTAATCAATAGTCATTTAAACAGATTATTAATTTCGTTGTTGCTTCCCACTCTCCATACCCCGCTGTTTGCATCTATGATGGGTCCAAAGATTTGTCGTAAGACTCTGTTTTCAAAAACCTGTAATAAGGCGTCATCTCTTTTAACTGTGCTCCAAATTTCAGAGCCATGTAAAACGACTAGTCTTATCCACGTTTTATATATTTTGATCTTGGTGTTGCGAGACGGACACTTTGACTTTAGCAGATGTTGAAGGGCATTGTATACTTTATTTCTAGATTGTATTCTAGAATGTATTTCTTCTCTCAGCATGTTGGAGCAGTTGAAGTTTGCACCCAAGTACTTATTTGTTTTCATTTGTTTGATTTTCATATTATCGACTTGGATGTGGTGGAGTTTATATTTTTTTCCATGTCTAGTTAGTATCCGTACTGAATAGTAACCATTAAAAAACATTTTATGTTTTGCATCCTTCGGTCAGTCTGTTGTAACTAATAACGATGAGTTAAAATATTTTAAGCAATATAACAAGTAACTAAACTTGTAAAATGTAACTGACAGCTTAGTTAATGCATGAAAGCTGCATAAGCTTTTAACAAAGCCAATCGTTCCATGTTGTCAGCATTTAGGCGGTTTGTGCAGAAGTGTTGTGTAAGGTAACCATTATTCGTATTCGGCCCAACCCCAAGCATTCGGCCAAATACCGAATAGTTGTTAGGTGCACTATTCGGCCCCGAAGCGAATACGAAGCGAATGTTCGGTACAGCTCTAGTATGTATACGTGTATGTGTGTGTGTATGTATGTATGAATATATGTATGAATGTATATATGAGAGCCTAATTAGTGCATGTCTGTGTGTGTGTGAATTTTTGTGTTAAATGTATGTATGCATATAATATATGTGTATGCGGACGTATGTACGTATGTATGTTTGTTTGTATGTATGTATTCAAGCATGTATGTGCGTGTCTATGTATGTGTGTATGTATGTGTATACGTACGAATGTATGTATTATTTATGTGTGTTTATGGATGGATGGATGGATGGATGGATGGATGGATGGATGGATGGATGGATGGATGGATGGATGGATGGATGGATGGATGGATGGATGGATGGATGGATGGAAAGATGGATAAATGGATGGATGGATGGATGGATGGATGGATGGATGGATGGATGGATGGATGAATGGATGAATGGAAAGATGGATAAATGGATAAATGGATAAATGGATGGATGGATGGGTGGGTGGATGGATGGATGGATAGGTGGGTTGGTGTGTGGATGGATGGATGGATGGATGGATGGATGGATGGATGGATGGATGGATGGATGGATGGATGGATGGATGGATGGATGAATGAATGGATGGATGGATGGATGGATGGATGGATGGATGGATGGATGGATGGATGGATGGATGGATGGATGGATGGATGGATGGATGGATGGATGGATGGATGGATGGATGGATGGATGGATGGATGGATGGATGGATGGATGGGAGGTATTGGACCGATGGATGGATGAATCGACGGATGGACCAATTATCAGACGCAAAGGTTGATGAATGAACACATGCACACATGTATGCATGTTGGAGCTCAGACACCAAAGAAAGTTTTTGCAGAAAAGGGGAGGGGGCTTAAGCCTATCAAGGATACACCATATAATATTACACAAATAATGAAAGACTTGTTTCCTACTGATTTCAGAATAATAGGACTACAGCTGTGTTATAATGTCGCACTCACACTTTAACAAATATCTTGAAAACTCATATACAGATCAATACAAATGTTTTCATGTGGCTTTACATTTCCCATATGCGTATGATTTCGTAATTTCGTAGGTGTTACTGTTGTCTTAAAGGAATACATTTCTTTGATCTTAGTCTGACTTATAGTTTATACACACTCGTGGAGATTCTCTGGAAATCACTTTACATTTGCAGCTATGCATGGCGATTATTTTGATAGCCTGTCCCGCATACAATATTTGATATACATTTACAAAAACCACAATAATAATATGGTAAAAATGATGATGACTGATACCTACATTCCACTAACATTTAGGGAGAACAAATTCACAACTCTTCGAAGTCAAATTGAGATGGCCACCAAAAAGTGAAACACATGTGAAACGCTTGCAGCCTGACGTTTTCAAAAGTTACCGCTACTCAGTAACTGTAAGTATACTGACTGTTTGCTTTGAATCAGTGTCTTTTTTTTAACATACCATAAATAAGCCACAGTGAAAACTATGTTGCGTGCTAAATTTCGACAACTTACATCAAACGAATACTGAGTTACAGATTTATTTATTCAAGTTGAGGACAACTTTTGGAATGAACTATAACAGACTTCATCCAAGGAGACTTCCATAAATGCTCCGCCGACGCATGAGGCTCTGGTCTGGTCTCACCCAGGGAATCGTCACGTCCTACACATGACTGCCTGACTTTACATCCATATGTTGAGCTTCTCACGCGTCACGGTCTGTGCTCTCTGGGGATCATGGGGAAGGCACGCTTGTCCAGGACTTTAGTGACCACATGAATGGATGGATACATTCTACTACAGCACGTTAGACACCTTTAACATTGTATTATCTGTACTCTTAGCACGTCAGCATGGACAAGCATGCATTAGGCATGGTTCCCTCTGTTTGGTCCCCACGCTGTGGTGAGTGGGGCCAGTGGTAGCTTACATTTCTGCCAAATGATAGCACTTTTGACCGTCGGACAGTCACGACTTTTGTGTTATGCCATAGGACGTGTACCTGGCCAAGTTTTGAGCCCAACCAACTGAACGGCAGCTGTAAATTGCCCTGTTGTACCCCAACGTCGTGACGACAACATTAGGGATCGACATCGGATGTACAAGGACGGAAGTAAACCGCGAAATACCGCCTGCCGGAGATGTTGCTCATCTTAACTGCCAGCAAATCTAGTGGTCTGTGGCTGAGTCTCAGCAGTTTCCTAGTTTTTTCACGGCAGACCTTTTAATCGAGAATTGTTATTTGATAGTGTATTCGGCTAGCGGGTTTTATTTATGTTCAAAGTGAGTTTTATTATACATTTTCACCCATGAGGATGGGCTGATGAGAGCTAGACTTGACATATTGCAGAGGGCCACCACCTCAAAGAACCCCTGTCAGCTCGGCTCAAATCGCAAATGTGAGCTATTATCTGTAGGGCACGATGAGGACATTTCAGGAGTCTGTCATGAGGATCTGTAAAACCCTCACAGAGCCTGTTGGTTTCCGAGGTGAGGCACCAAGTATCTCCTTATATACATCACAACGGTCCTAACTTTCCCTCACGCATGTGACCGAAATCACTGCGCCACTTGATACCCATTTAAGGCTGGATTGACCTAGGATCCACATCACTTTTGGAGCAAAAATCCTTTAGGATTGGAACGCACGACCTTCCAATCCGCAAGCGAGAATCTAGCCGCTAGAAAATGACAGCTTCCCCGTTGTCTTGTAACCTATCAGTATTGTTGTTTAAAAGATCAAGGGTGTTAAGCAAGGGTCATTAACGTGCAAACGAACACGGTGGCATAATAATGATAGTTTACACATCTCCGCCCCACATTTGGCTTGCACCAAAGAGGGGCGAAGCCTGTTATCCGTTTACAGATCAGTAAAGGGTGGAGCTCACAGAAATTCGATGGTGAAATAATCGTTTTAACCAAGTTAGGTTGCGAATGAGCGATTCGTCAACTTCCTAATGCCCATTTTATGTGGAGTTCGTTGTCGTGGTGCCCACGTCCTTCTGTTAGCGTGTATTGCCATTCCATCCTAATCAGAGATCCTTCCATACCATGACCCCGAGCTGCCTAACATCTTCTATTGTGGTCTTCCCTTGCTTCTCGTTCCATTCAAATTTCTATTGTCGTAGCTTTCTATAAGTTTTCCCACCGGATGTCTTCTTCTTCTTCTTCTTCTTCTTCTTTTTCTTCTTCTTCTTTTTGTCTTCTTCCTCCTCCTCTACCATCACCACCACCGAGACCACCAATACCACAACTACTACCACCACCACCACCACAACTACTACCACCACTACTACTATTACTACTGCTGCTACTACTACTACTACTACTACTACTACTACTACTACTACTACTACTACTACTACTACTACTACTACTACTACTACTACTACTACTACTACTTTTTTTCTTTTTCTCTTCGCCTTCTTCTTCTTCCTCCTCCTCCTTCTTCTTCTTATTCTTCTCGTTTGTCTTCTTTGTCTACGATCGACCTTAACAAGATTATTGTCACGTTGTTGGTTACAGCTGGGCTGTGATATATGCGTTGTTGGGCCCAGCACATCCAATTTCAACAAATCCTTACTCAGTCGCCGTCTGCGACACGATTGTTGGGGATCAATTCATCTATTCTTCTAACCCGACAATGAGGCCTCGGAATCAACACGGGGAGGTTGCCTTCTAAACATCTGGCTTATGGACTTTAGGAGATAATGAAATGTCCCTACCGCAGTCTCCCTTTGAACACATTCCTTCCATTCCTCTGCCCAGGCTCCTGAATTTCAATAAGATTGCGTCACTTTAAAATCTCTTATGTGAAAGTAAGTAATTTATGTGCGTTCTATTCTTTGAAACAAATGCTGATTTATCTTGCCGCTGTCGCCTCAACCACATTGTTCTGTGGATTATCGGAGCCACGAAAATTGTATGTGAATTTTCAGAAATGTGATAATGACAACTGAAACGAAGGAATATATAATTTCCATAATCGTGATGCTTTAAAGAATTTGCTGTAAGTAAAATCACGTGCGGTGAGCATCGCCTGTAATGAGATTTATTTGGCACTCGGTGTATGAAGGCGTGAAAAGATCAGACAAAATTGGAAGAAAATCGTTGTAGCAGGTGCGTTAGATTTCATTAGTAATTTTCTTGTGTGGGTTTTGAGGCCCCTTAGTGGGGGAAACAAGAACAGACCCACTGCCTCCTCGCCAAGCATTTCGTAGGAGTCTAATTGGGGACCTGCTTCGAAATCGTAGCACATCTGTCTGAGAGGCAAGGTAACATAAGTCTGCATACAAATGAGCCAGATCTGTTAAACGGATGTGCACTCAACTCTCAGGTTCTGGAGCAAGGCTAAAGTCCGTAGGTAGACGAACACCTAAAACATTCCGTTTTGCAGCCGGTGAAGGCGATGCTAAGTCGTTTAACTCCTTCTGTCCCGAGCAACGCATCATGTGTGCTTAGCTTATGTCTGAGTGTATCATCGCAACATAGTGTGTTATTATTTATTTCCTGTTTGGTCTAAATATACAAAAGAAATGTGGCCAGATATGTCTTATGTAGCTCAGTGTATGCTGTATAGTTGAACGTCATTCATTGACAGACTTTAGGCGGTGGGATACGAAATGGGGATATTCTGGGGCGGGCTCTGAAAAGGGCCATTGTTGAGTGTCGGCAGGGGAGGGCACTGAAAACGAGCGAGAGTTTCAATCTTTGGGTTAGGGTTAGGGTTAGTTGCAAGAATGCTGACAGGTCACGCAAATTCGCGAGATGGAAAAGCGCTAGCAAAAAGGGCACCGTCATGGTGACAAATGAACGACAGTAACACATACTGAAAACAAGGAACTTTTGACACCCCTAGAACATAGCCGTTTCTTTGTAGTAGGGTTACTGTTTAATGAACACCGATCAACGCCAAGCCTAATCCTAACACCCTTCCCCCCACCCACATCCCCAAAGTACAGGGTCTTGCGGGGAACTCTTTAGGAATTCCTTACCAAATCTCCCAGCCACCAAGATGAGGTAAAGAAGCTGAAAAAGAAACTATTTGGGACTGGCAGACTTAGCGGCAAACAGTATACCACAATAAACAAAAGAGTCGACTAATTAGGCGGTCTCCTTCGAGGTCGTAGTACATCTGCCTGAGACAGATGTGACAGATAAGTCACATTTGTAAAATGGATGTGCACGCAACACTCAAGTTCTTGAACAAGTCTAAAGTCCAGATGTGGATGAACATCCAGAACTTTCCGCCCGAGTTCTCAGCCAGTGAACGCGAAGAAAAAGAAGAAGAGAAGATTCCGCGGGAATTGAAAGTGAGGCTGAGAATGCACACGATGGACAGAAGGAATGACATAAATAATATAGAATCATAATAAAATATAACCATAGATGATAAGTGTAATATGAATAGAATGATAAAATGGTAATAAACAACTAGGTGGCGATATGTGGTCATCGACAGCTAGGCCTTAGGAAGGCAGAAGGTCATCAGACTCATCAGTCTCTCTGGAGCATACAATGTAGGGCCTTATTTAGAGTAGAACCTGAGATTATTAAGACTGTGGCTTGAGTTAGAAAAAGAAGCTAGCACTTATGGGTTACAGCCGTGTGGCATGATGTTGATCCGTTAAATAAACATAAACATGAAGAGTAGAAACGAAAAATTATGACAAAACGATGGGTGTCGTAACATAGTGTTTGGTGCCGGTGGCTCATCGAGGGATCAAGCTTTTATGTCAGCTAATTACAAGAGGGGTCATATCGCTGTCTAATTGTTTACTGCCATACCTAAATCTCCTCATCTAAGAACCGACAATACTACAGAAAATGGAGAGACACGATCATCCCGCCCGTCGGCATGATACTTGAAGATGATGATACTGTTTGATCACAAACCACCCTGAGCCCCAGCTGACACCCCTTCCTCCATAATCACTTTCACATATTCACTATATAGCATAGATTGTTTCCCCAACAACCAGTGACCATAAATAACGAAACACTTGAAAACATATAACATTTTACATATCTTAGCAGTGCGGTGTCCCTACTAGGAGGGACCAGGAAGACATACAATCACGCCTGAACAAAGCTAGAGCTGCTTTTAGAAGGATGAGGCAAATCTGGAAATCAAAAATTACTGCAAAGGAACGACACTTCAACTCTACAAGAGCATCATTTTGCCATTTCTTCTTTATGGAGCAGAATGCTGGAGAATGACCAGAAAGGATGCACACAAGCTATTCACCTTCCACCACACGTGTCTACGTAGAATTATCAAAATGTTTTGGCCAGACACAATCTCAAACACTAAACTACTTCAAGTCACAAACCAAAAAAACTCTAGACAGTATTATAACCAGAAGAAGATGAAAATGGCTTGGACGCGTTATGAGAATGAATCATGATATTCTGCCACTAAAGCACTGACATGGATACCAGAGGGAAAGAGAAAGAATGGGCACCCAAAAACAACATGGGGACGAACGGTGGAAAGTGACCTAAGAGCAGCATCTCTTACATGGAAAACTGCACTGAAATTTGCACTAGATAGGAAAGCATGGAAAGTCTTCTCTGAAGCCTTATGAGCTACTAGACATACAGATAATCGATAATATATATATAGTCTATCCACTCAGCCTAATCAACCAATAACCCTCTCTTCCTTTATTAGGCTGTATAACTGTGCTAGCGGGATGAAAGAAAATGAAAAGCTCGGAAGATAGGAGGCTAGGGAAAATTTTAATTCGGACAAAAAGTAATAGTTTCCCGCTGAACAGCAAAGACAGAGAAGTACAGAACAAGACAAGGGTTTCTTTTGCGCAGGGATCCTGGAATATTTAACTAGAACCCAGACAAAAAATATCTGTATAGTGAGTTACATGACAACAACCTAACTACTATATTCATCACGATTAACCACGTATACGGCCCACAGATCTTAAACTGAATCAATCAAATGAATTATAATCATTACATTAAACAGCTGTTTATTTACTGAACTGAACACAAACCTAAAGGTATACTTTACAAAAACAACAAAACGTGCTCAACCAAAATCTCAAGTGCTAATCATCTCCAGCTAACAAGGAAATATGAAAAGGAACACAAGTGCTCAGAAAAATCACCTCAATAATAGCAAAAACTGAAACATATTTAACATGTACGTAAGCTTTAATATGCCACCAGACCAGTAAATCACTTATAGTCACCTGCAACCAAACTATCTCCGAGCGAGGATACACACTGAAATATCTACCCAAACAGCTTAACTACTAGAAACAAATTCAGAACGTACCACCATCATGAAATCAGCCAGGCAACCGGTCATCCCCATGCAGTCACTCGAACACGTGCTGCTGAGCACCTGTATCGTGCATCAACCGTTAGCTGAGCGAGGTCTCCTGTCTCTCGAGCACCTGCGGGTTCAGTCCGGAAGCCAAAATGAGACCGTTTTTGAGTGAGCTGGCCTTTTCATACACAGAGGCAGGTTTCTTGCCATTTGCGAATCAACTAAATCTAGGTATTCGTCGTCACACGTTTATTTAATTTAAACAAGTCTAATGCTATATCCCTCTACCAGTACCCTTTCAAATATGTCTACTATATAACGCATATAATTCACTATCCCCCTCCGTCAAGCCATCAATGCCCATAGTTTTCTTTAATCTACTATATAACCCCTGCAACGCCCCCCCCCCCCCCCTTACGCCTCTGCTCACCTCTGCCTCTGAAACCCTCGGAACATCGGATCTGTCTGGCCTACCACTCGCTGACGCACAAGAGCCTCACCCGCGCCGCCAGGTGATCTCAAACCACCCGAGCCTAACTTTGACATGCAGTTCACCTATGACCGACCCACAAGGTGACCTAAATTTTCTTACCTAATCATGCTAAAAATTGAAATCAGGCTATTACACCGCCTTGTTGTGCTTATGGGGCGGTTGTACGTCTCTGGCTCGGCTGTGTCAATCGCATTTTCTTATATAATGTCACACAGCCACATTTTTTGTTTGTTCTTTATATCGTCTGAGCCATGATTAGCAAAGGTTATGTAAGGAAAATGCCCAAAGTATTGGGAGATTTTGAATTTATTTTCTACATAGACAGCAATAAAGTGGAAAAAACCAAATCAAACGATGGACAAACAGCAGTCTTGGAGAGTTTAGAACCAAGACGAGAGACACAAATTGTTGGAGATTATTGAAGCCAACCTTAATTGAAGTGACCTATCTATCAGAACAAAATTGAACATAGGCTTTAAAAACAACCTTAGAGACGCAGACACATTTACGGTGCTTTCCCAATATCTTCCCCCTGGATGACGTCACATGGCAATATTTTCAAGGGCAGTTAGAGCATGTCTTCCCCCCCCCCTCCTTTTTTATGCTTTTAACTACCCCAAAATGTCTGGAACTGGACATAACTCCAACAAACCTACGTCCCACGAGAAAGTGCAGCCTAGGTCCCACGACTGCATGCAGCCTTTCTACCAGCCCCTAAAATAATCAAAAAATCGACTCTCTGTGATTGGGGGGGGGGGGGGGATTGGGATAGAACCCACATTTACATAGCACATTAGGAAGAACACATAAACAATCCTTACGTACCCATTAACATTTCGCTGAGGTAACTGGGCTAAGTGAAGATGGAGACTAAAGGCTATTGAACTTAAATTTATTGAGCAGCGTGACCAGACGTTCAGGTTTTATTGGAAAAATCCTACTTCTGGACGCTTTTACCCGTTGTCACGAGAAACTTTCTAGAGACGCAGAAATGTACCAGTTTAGGGAAATTGATAAATTATTCGTAACAAGAATTGTTTTAAAGCGCTAACTGTTGTCGGGAAAACGTTTCGAAATGAATAGAATGCAAAATATTGATTGAAGCCCTCTTATTAATAAATACAATAGAATGTTATCATATTTTATTACTTCTCTTAACAGGTGCTAATATTCTACTTAATCAGAGCATGATTTCAGAGAGAAATAAATAAATTTATTCCTCATTTTGGACATTCTAAGAAGCCCTTGAGGTTTATTGCAAAGATGTCCGCTTCCACGCATCTCTTGACAGATCTTCTCTATCCAGCCTGTGGCTTCACATGTTGGTAGGTAGGCTCAAATAATATCTCCCCAGTAACTTCTTAGTCTGCCTCGTGCTCTAGTCCCATTCAGCTCCTATGTGTTCCAGGGGCCACGACGCCAGAAAAACAAGTGGCGGGGGCGGGGAGCGGCCTAAGCCTGGCTTCAATGCACTATCATTGTTGTTGTTATTATTATTATCATCGTGTACTGAATGACAAATAGATATAACAATATATTTAAAATAATAATATTAAATAGATAAACAAATTCTAAAAAAAAAAACTTCAGTATGTGGTTAGTGGGTTTAAAAATGGTGGGGGGGGGGGGGGTGTGGGGGGGGGGGTGGTACTTTCTATCTTCTGCGATTATCTCTTTAATGTTACTAATTGTGTGTGTGTGGGAGCGGGGGGGGGGTGTAACTGTATATTCTTACAGGCAGTCAAGAAAAGTTTTTTAAAAATCTACAGCACAAAGACACCTTGTCACAAACATCATATCAGAAACAATGTGTGAACCCTTTAAACCCACCCCTCCCCCCCCCCTCCTTTTTTTCCCTTTCCCTCAACCCCTTTGTGTCACCTATGCTATATCCCTAATAAAGGTTAGTTGCGTATCCTTTACAGGACGTTGCAGAACCAACCCCAGCAGCCCCTGGCTGTTGTGTGGTTTCTCTCGGCAAATTTTGCCATTGCTCTATGGACGGTCGGCCCCCTGATACCACTGTCGAAACCAACGCAAGGCGCTTGGCCCGCAGCTGGGATCTAACCCGGCACCCCAGCATTACGAAGCGTTCGCATCGACTTAACCACAGAGCCGACTATTTACCTAATATGAAACGAAAAAGTGGAACGTGCTGTGACTAGTGAAAAGGTTTATAAAAGATGAAGCAGGGGAAGACAATCGTCGGAGATTCCTGGTTTCCTTTTGTCAAAATATGAAAAGCTGTCAGCTCTAGGGATTGACCCTTAACTCTTTGAGTCCCAAGAAACGCATCATACGTTCATAAATTCCTACCTAGAAGCCCGATGAACGCGAGATGCGCCGATTTACGTCTCTCTTGACCACTCCTTGAGCCTGTGACGCTAAACCCACTGGGATTCAAAGAGTTAATGTTGGAAATGGCGGGAAATCTTGATCTGATGATGGCGATGACGACAACGACAACGTGTTACGTAACTTTAATTTAATTAAAGCATAACATCGAGACTCGGGAACTTGAATCAACATCACCAGTAGTTCACACAAGGCTACGGATGTTCAACATAATGCTGCACTGACTGCATTGCGTTTCGCAAAACCACATTCATTTTTGCCCCAGGGATTCTGGTGTAGAAGGCAATGAGAGAGCAGACACCGTGGCTGACAGTGCCATGCCAGTGTTTCTTACCTAATCTAAGTGAGGGTTGAGGAGGGGAAGGGGTGGGTAAAGGGTGTCTGAGCTTCCACGCAATTGTTGCCCTCTGATGAGGACTAATTTTCTACAGCCCCTATGGTGGACTCCAGAAGTAGAACAGGCATGGAAGGCAAAGAGAGCCGCAGTGAAGCAGCTAAAGAAAGTACGACAGACACCCTCACGTTCACGAGAGGAAATAGAGATGGCGGAGAATGTGAAAAAAGATAAGGTGGAGGTTTTCAAGCGCTGTGCTGCAGAGGCCAAAAGAGCAAATTGGGAAACTTTTGTGAATGATATGGGAGGCGATAAAACATTAGGGAAATTCTGGAAACTGCAAAGACAGATGCAAAGAAAAGATCGGCCTATGACAGTCGGAACAATTTGTAGAGACGATGGTGTGCGTGTGACAACAGACAAGGAGAAAGGGGAGGCTTTTCTCCATAGGTTTATAGCTCAGACAGATCATAATGATGTAGACATCAGGGATGCAGTTAGAAAGGAGTTAGCTGGCACCTTGAAGAATATGCATTATGAAGACATGATACAAGTGGAAGATATAAAACTAATTTTGAAAACAGCAAAAGACACTGCTTCAGGGCCTGATGGTGTCAGGTATGGTCACATGAAGGCTTTGAGCGATGTAGACCTGGCAGAGATGGCCGACTGTTTTACCCAGAGTATTAAGACAGCATCAGTACCGCAAGACTGGGTGCACAAGTATCTAATCCCACTACCAAAACCTTTTAAAGATCATTCAAAGCTTAGTGGCTTTAGAATCATCACCTTACAAAACACATTTGGGAAGGTCTTGGAGAAGATAGTTGCTGTAAAGTTACAAGAATTTTTGGAAAGGGGGAAGTACTCCCAAGATGTCTGGGAAGTTACAGGTCAGGAAAGGACACTTGGACAAATGTGGCCACTTTTGCTTTTGACGTCTATGAAGGGTTCCAGAACAGACAGGAAACTATGGCGGTAGGACTGGATCTCGAGGATGCTGATAACAGAGTGAGATACGACATCTTAATGACTGCACTGAGGGAGAAGGAGGTCAGTCCATGGCTGGTGAGTTGGGTTGCAGCTGTCCTGAATTCACGTCGGGTTGCTCTCCGACTGGGCTCATGGACCTCTGAACCATGCAGACCTGTGTAGAGTCATAATCACGCTGAGCCGGAAATGCAGAGACTGATCAGCAGGTGCCACAGAGGTGGAAATTCAGCAATTAATTCAAGATAATGCTCGCTCGGAGGATTTGATCATTTACACAGCCGGTTCCGTGTCAAGAGGCAAAAGAAGTGCTTGGGGCTTCTTAGCAAAAGTTAATGGTCGACGTTTGGTGCAGGAGAGCCTAGCATATGATACCACAACATCCAGCTTAAGAATGGAGGTGAAGGCGGTCACTGCAGCTTTCCGCTGGCTAGAGAACACGACACATACACACACACATCGTGATTGTAACTGATTCAAAAAGCATGCTGAGGAAGATCAGAACAGGTATGCTTCGTGCAGAGTGGCATGATTCGCTGCAGAGGACACGAGTGAGGAGTATTGTCTTGATTTTTTCACCAAGTCACGCCGTTGTGTTGGGAAATGAACATGCGGACAGACTGGCTGGCTCTACACAACTTGGTGGAATACTGATACATGATAGAGAAGACGTGGTTAGTGCCTTGTGGGAGAGCGTGTACAATTCGGATCACCAGATGCATCACCACAGTCTGGTGAGATTGATGCGGTTGGGGGTGACGAGAGGTTCTGGCAGAAGCTCGAGGCTCAGAGGAAAGGCAAGACGGACGTTTAATCAGAAAGCTACTGGCACCTTTAGTATCGGAACTCTTCGCTGGCTGCTGAAGATGGGAACGGAGCGCTTATGGAAATGCCCCGAGTGCTGTGATGTCGGTTCTTGAATCAAATCAAATCAAATCTGATGAGGAAAGTTGGGGGGGGGGGGCGCGGGCTGAGCCTCCACCTCTGCAAAATGTGGGGTTTTTATGAAGGGGGAGGGTTGTATTCCCCCCCCCCCCTCCACTTCCCACGACCCAGTGTTAACTTTGTTGAGAATTAATCAAGTAACAGAAAGTATTGTGATCGGCACTCATAGAAAGAAGTAGAAAGATAGAAGAACACACTAGACAACATAAAATTCGAAAGCTATAGTTACCGTGCCGGGAATTGAACCTGTCACCTCCAGACGGCGTCTGCGCCTCGTCATGAATACAGGTGCACTAAGATACATGGTCAACTAGGCACCCCCAAAAAAAGGTGTCTTATTGGCCATGTGTATCGTACACCTTGAAATCACCAACTATGGAATACGGACAGAATTAATTTCAACCCATTGAAATGGCACCATAGGTTACATAAATGTATATTAACGAAGCAAATGTCGAATAACAATCACAGCAACAATTTACGAACACAGTAGACCTTATTGCTTTGTCAAGAATACACAAACATTTAAGAAAGGTATTTTTAACTTTGTTGCAGAGCGCCTGGTCATCCTATATCTGCCCTATGGGCCAAAGGCGTGGGAAAGATCGTTTACTATTTTTTTTCTGTAAGAAAATCCATTTTTTGTTTTGAAACTGTTTGCTACCGAAGGCGCATGCGCAGTCTTGAATATTTTATTTCCTGGAAACGAATCAACAACTTGTGAACATTGTTTAAGTTTGTGTTGCTATTTCAAATTTGTGTTGCTTGCTAGCCCCGTGAAATATTTCTTTCAGTAAGCATTAGCCAGTGAGAGCGATTCAGATTCTAGTCTCGCTGATAGAAGTTGTTCAGTACATAATTCTTATTAATATTATAGCAGTGTTTTCGTCCCAGAACCACAATGATCATTGTTTAAATTAAATTGTTAGTTAGTTACCACACTATCTCGATCAATGACAATGCGCTTGAAACATTTTGATTTTAATTGAGAATAAAATAATGTGTCGTATTCCATGCAAAGAAAGATTTAAAGGTTTGAAAACACTCTAGAGTTTACAGTTCATTCACTAGTTTCCATTCCCTTAAAATAATGCCCGTATTATCTAGGTCACTATCGCCCACTACTTGAATCCACACAAAAATGAATATTATTACTTTCGGCACTCTTCCGAATACCGGCCCCATATTATTTACTGTCCAAAACATTCCTTTTAGAGCCTCAAGGGGTTCAAGAGGTTACAAAGAGGTCAAGGGGTTATAAAGAGGTTATACAAAATATGGAAAAACAAAATATGGTACAGTAAGCGTTGTGAGAAATAGTTTTCGATCGACTGAAGTGACGTAGGGAGGGATAATTTTCGATCCATCGGGGCGCTGTGTCGATGGGTAGCAAAGTTAAGATCATCATCATCAGTCTTCACTTCTGCCTGCCACCTGAAAAGAATGTTGCAAAAGGCAACTAATTAGGACTGCTGAAATCAGATGTGTTGGGGCGAAAGGCGCAGATATCGCAATCTAGCACTAAAGGCGCAGATATAGCAGCGTATTTGTAAACCACAATACACTATGCCAACCGCCATTTCAAGGGCGAACAAAAAAAAAAGAAATTAGCTGCCCTTGACATGACCATTTAGCACTTCGCGCCCGCTATCGCAGCCTAGCTGTTAACCACAAGACCGAGCGAAGGGCGCAAATATCGCAGCCTAGTTGTAACCACAACACAACGTGCAAACCACCCTTTTAAAGAAAAGCCCGACCACCGGCGTAACAAGCAGACTGCTTATCAACTGTACTAGCGAAGCAGATATCGTAGCTGTAGCGAAGCAGATATCGTAGCCTAGTTGTAACTACAAAAAAAAAAAAAAATATTTGCCGCCACTATCGCAACCTAGCTGTTAACCACAAGACCGAGTAAAGGCGCAGATATCGCAGCCTAGTTGTTAACCACAACACAACGTGCATTTTGAAGAAAAAAAAAGAAAAATGCTTGCTCGCCTGAGAATCGAACCCCGATCACCGGCGTAACAAGCAGACTGCTTATCAACTATACTAGCGAAGACTCGTTAATTTCGTTCAAATGAAATTATATAATAAAAGAAATCATAGTTTGTAGTGTTCCTGTTCCATATTTTTAACTACATGACCTCTCAAGTCCCTAACAACGACCTCTTGAGGCCATGAATGGGTCTTTTTGTCTTTGAATAATATAGGGCCGGTATTCGGAAGAGTGCCTTACTTTCTTCTGCATCTTCTGCTTCTTCTTCTTCTTCTTCACTTCCTCTTTTACCGCTGTGGGTGTCGAGGGAGATATAAGGTTCTGTTTCTGGCTCTTCTGGCCGCCTCGACCATAGGCACATCGTGCTGTTGTAGAGCTTCTCTGATGTTATCCTTCCATCTTGTTCTTGGTCTACCTCTTGCTCTACGACCTTCTTCTCTTTCCATGTATGCTTTGTATGGTATGGTGTCACAAGGCATTCTCTCTAAATGGGCAAACCATTTCACTTGCTGTCTTTGTATGTAATTTAGAATGGTTATGTGCCGACTTTTTCTCTAATGATCTCATTCCTGATCTTATCTCTTATGGTCACTCCTACAGCCCTTCTCAGACATCTCATTTCCATGGTTACTAATTTTCTTTTATGGTTTGTTGTGAGTGACCATGTCTAGCA
The DNA here is from genome assembly GCA_905116865.2 of Candidula unifasciata. NCBI lineage: Eukaryota > Metazoa > Mollusca > Gastropoda > Stylommatophora > Geomitridae > Candidula > Candidula unifasciata. Next base: position 411,155 of record CAJHNH020002024.1, read on the forward strand.
CTGGTAGCACAGAGTTGGAATAAATATGCTTTGAATAAGATGTCTCTTTGTGCTGATTGGGATTGTCTTATGCTGTAAGAGGGGGGCTAGCTGTCCCAATACTTGGTTTGCTTTACTGCATCTAATGTTTATTTCTTTATCCAATTTCCCATTTCGGTAAATGTAGTTCCCAGATATTTAAACTCAGATGCCCGTTTAATGCCTTTGTTCTCTACTGCTATGTTTAGATCTGTCTTCTTTTTTCTATTGACATTACTTCTGTCTTGTCTTCTGCATTCGCACATAAAAGGACGGTTGGCATGTTGTGGTTTACAGCTAGGCTGTGTTATTTGCATCATTTAGTCATACACCTACAATTTCAGAAAACCTCTAAGTAGACGGTTTCAGAAAACGGCTCTCCTTTGAACTTCTACCCCGTCATTATGGCGGCCAAATATCCTAACAGGGCCTCAGTCCTATTATATGCGAACTTCCGGCGACGAACGAATCGCTGCAAAACTAGGATGACCTGACAATTTCAAGAGACGCAGAACTGCAGATGATAGTAGCAGACGATAATAGCGACTGTGGACACTTCTGAGCGTTTCTGCATACGATACTAGTGACCATTGACAATTTCGAGACACCGTTTAACACCAAAGCTGCTCCATTACCTATGCCCACAAAAACCACACAGAATGTCCATCACTGTCCCTTGTTAAAAAGACAATAAAAACTGAGACAGGCTGCAGTCTCAGTAAAGCTAACAGCATATGCACACATCAAATGGGTTCTTTATTAATATTCTACCCCACGTTTCCCGGCTTTCTGATGCTTTTAACGGCCAGAAACATATACAACTGGCCCTAACCCCAACCCACTTACATCCCATGAGAAAGTGCATCCTGTCTACCACCCCCCTGAAATATTAGACTGTCCCGCGACCTGTGAATTGCCCCTGTTTGGGGTTGGATATTAATAAAGCACCACTAAATGCATAAGGAACTGTCAGAAGTGGCAACACAAAATATCAAGTAAAGCAAAGGACCATTTTATGCCAGTGGCACATTAGGCATATTATGCTAAGCTCATTTTATACATGAATTGGCACTTACTGGGTGGTGTAGCTAGCTTTACCTGGTAGGCATGACCTGCTACCCATTTTAGACTGGGTCACCCTGGGAGCCAGAATTAATTTTGAAGAAAACTGTCTTAGTGCAGATTTTAACACAATGCCTTTAGGCCAGCAGGCAAGCGTCTAGTTACTACACCGCCACCGCTACCTCTAAACATTGTTCTTGACTCTTTATAAAGAGAGCTCCCACCATAATTCATTATTGGCTCTATAAAGTTTTGTTTTATAAATAGAGCTCCCTGTGTACATCATTTTGACTCCCATAGTCTCTTTATAAAGAGATCTCCATTCATACATTATTATTTGCTCTATAATGTCTCTTTATGAAGAGTGTTTCCTCCGTGTATTATTATTGGCTCCATTTTATCTCTTTATAAAGAGAAATCCCTCCATACATTATTATAGGCTCTATAATTTTTATTTATAAAGAAGAAAAGGTGCCGGTACTAACCACACAGTGTCCTTTACAGTTGCACTAAAAGAACATTATTTCCATACTACGCACCCTTTCACACCACCAGAAATAAATACCCTGCTATCTTCTGTCTTAGAAAAATGTTGTGTTAGCTTTTGGTGTCAGAATTATTTGGCAGCTGGCCACCTATCCTCGATTCTGACAAGGGTATGGAGAGCTGCCCATTTAGAAAACTGCAATGTTTTATATACAGACTAGGGTGAGGGCACAATAAACTTCGCCAACAAATGTTCAAATTTTTTCCCTACAACCTGGCACCAGAAAATGTTGAGCACGTGCTTCTGACCTGTTCCAACCACAATGAAGACAATACTATATGTATATGGTACACGAGGAGATATGAACTGCAGGATAGCTTTCATAAAGGCTACCAGCCTCCTGATATACGTTTTCTGACTGAAGCATTGCAAAATAACTGGCATCATGAGGCCTGATAAACTGAAATGGCTGGAGAATATAGAGAGAATGACAGAGAGGCAGCCACTTTATACACAAGGGAGTTGAATGGCCACAGACCACGAGGCAGACCACGAAGACAATGTAGAGATAATATCCAAGCACACCTACAAACACTTGAGTCGCCAAATAGAAAAAAGAAAGCCAGTTACAGAGATGGATTGAGGCATCTCATATCTGCAGCATTGAATACTCTGGAATGCCGAAGAACAAGAACAACAACAAAAAGTAGATCTATATTGCTTTAATCACAAACAAGCATCATCTTGAATTTCCACTTCTGTCATTTAACGTCCTGAGGAGGAACAGTTTGGGATCCATTGCTCAGTGTTCAGCATTAGCTTTTGTCATTCCATGTCGATGTAAAAGCTCTTCAATGTTATCAATCCATTATATCCTAGGGGATCTCTTGTTTTCTTTTTTACAAATAGTATATCATTAATTAAACAATTCATAATGCATGAAGCTTCTTAATTTTATTTCACCCACTGAGAGTTATTATCAAGCACTATATTGATATCTGCATGTTTAAATATAAAGCATTTATTTAACAAGTTGAAAATAAATTACAGCACATATTTTTTTTCTCCAAAAATATTACAGTGTAAACTTCTTAATAAGTAAAAAAGTAAAGTAAAGGACCCTTTCTACGCCTTTAGGCATATAGGGCTAGACCTATATTTTTATAGACCAACGGCACAAGATGGGTGATGTGGTCAGCATCACGCCGGCCGCCTCTACTTCCCGGGATTGCACCCGGTACCCACTCAAGGCTGGGTCGACCTGGGAGCCAAGGTCATTTTTGAAGAAAAGTCCGTCTCCGCCAGGGAGCGAACCCACGAAAACTTCTTAATAGTGTAATAATAATACTACGGTACATGGATATTCATTACTGATGTTAACCGACCTTGCACTAATTTGTAACAGTTGACTGTAAGAACTTCTAACTAGCTTATCTATGTTTCACCAACTTCCTGTTGTTGGTCCAATCATATCACTGACTAAAGAATCAGCCATTAATAATACTTTAGCTACAAATCCTGTCAAGTCAGTCATGGATTCTAGAGGTGGAGTAAACGGGGTGTGCACCAATCTAACATCATCTACCCGCATACAAGAGAAGGAAGAACTACAACGGCTGAATGATCGCTTTAGTGCATATACTGCACGTGTACGATTACTTAATCAACACCCCAACAATGTGGACTGGTCTGCTTTTCGCAACTCCACAAAGATACTTGAAGAGGAGATTACTAACCTTAAGAAACTCTATGAGAATGAATTGGATGCACTGAGGTGAGTATCTCCTTCTTCTTTTCCTTCTTCTTATTTTTTTTCTTCTGTATTCACCTTAAAGGAAAGTTGGCACACTGAGTTGTGATTTACAGATAGGTTGTGACATCTACACGTTTTGGCTTTTATCATCATCATCATCCCATAACACTACGTGTCATTGGGTCACTAGTTTCTGTTGACTGTTTGATCAGCTCTCTCCACCTTTTATAGTCAGTTGCAATGGACTTCATGGTTGCATGCCTGAGGCTTGTCCAGTCAGTCAGGTTCTGTAACCAGGTCTTTCTTGGTTTGCCTCTTCTCTCTTTCCCTCTACTGAGCCCTGTAGTATTATTTTTGAGAAGCCACTAGATCTTATTACATGTCCATACCATTGCATTTTTCAGTTTTTTACTGAGTTAAGAGAGTTTTATAGTTGCCAGTGTGCTGTAAAATTTTATGGCGATCTTCTTTGTTTGTAATGTGGTCTCTGTATGATATGCCAAGAATTTTTCTGAAACATCGTATTTCTAATCCTTGTATGTTTCTTTCAAGTTCAGCTGTTAAGGTCCACGTTTCACAGCTATATGTAAATGTACTAACAGGTAGTGCTCTGAGCAATCGAACCTTAGTTTTGCATGAAATGTTTTTAGATTTCCATAATGTTTTCTGCTTGACAAGTACTGTTGTCTGGGCGATCCTAGACATAGTTTTTGGTCTTGACCCCAAGTTACTTCAAATGGATCCTAAATATTTTAAATGAGTCACTTGTTTTAATTTGTGGCCTTTAACGTAGATTGGTGAAATTCTGCCATGTGGATTATTAATCATTACTTTTGTTTTTTCTGTGTTTATTTCCATGCCATACTTGATTGATGTTTCATCGAGTAGATTTACAAGCTCGACTATTTCTTGTTCTTCTCTGGCCAACCCATCAATGTCATCTGCAAACCTTAAGTTTGTTATATTTCGACCTCCGATGCTAACTGTTCCATGATGTTGTTCTAGATCATCAGTCATAATTCTTTCTACAAAGATGTTAAACGGTGTTGGAGAAAGGAGGCAGCCCTGCCAGACTCCTACTGTTGTTTGGAACCAGCTTCCTATTTGTCTGTTCAGCTTGACAGCACTGCTGGCATTGTCATAGAGCTGTTCTATAGTATGAATGAGGGTTTTACCCATGTTGTACTTTTTTCACAATGTCCCAGAGTACTGCATGGTCCAAACCAACAACCAGTGACCATAAGTAACCAATCACTTGAAAATGTAGAACATTTCACATATCTTAGCAGTGTGGTGTCCCTACCGGGAGGGACAGAGGAAGACAAACAGTCACACCTGAACAAAGCTAGAGCTGCTTTTGAAAGGATGAGGCAAATCTGGAAATCCAACAATTACTGCAGAGGAACGAAACTTTGACTCTACAAGAGCATCATTTTGCCAGTTCTTCTTTATGGAGCGGAATGCTGGAGAATGACCAGAAAGGATGCACACAAGCTATTCACCTTCCACCACACATGTCTACGTAGAATTATCAAAATTTTCTGGCCAGATACAATCTCAAACACTAAACTACTTCAAGCCACAAACCAAGAAACTTTAGACAGCATGATTACCAAGAGAAGATGGAAATGGCTTGGCCACGTTATGAGAATGACTTCTGATATACCTGCCAAAGCAGCTCTCACATGAACACCAGAGGGAAAGAGAAAACAGGGGCGCCCAAAAATACCATGGAAACGAACGATGGAAAGTGACCTGAGTGCGGCATCTTTGACATGGAAAACTGCACTGAAGATTGCACAGGACAGGAAAGCATGGAAAGTCCTCTCTGAAGCCTCTAGTGCCACTAGGCATAACGAGAACTGATGACTGAAGATGAGAGTGCTGCATGCCATACTCTATCAAAAGCCTTTTTGAAATCAATGAACACATGGTATAGATATTTTTGGTGCTGTTGGTATTGCTCAGATAATATACATAGATTAAATATCTGTTCAGCAGTGCTTCTTCTAGCACAGAAACCTGCCTGCTCCTCTGCTATGATCTCTTTCTGCATTTAGCTTTAATCTGTTTAGGAGTATCTTGAGCATGACTTTACTGGGATGACTGATGAGACATTTAGTCCTATAATTTTGACATTGTTGTAAATTCCCCTTTTTTTGGTATTGTAACAATGAGTGATTTGGTCCAAAGAGAGGGCCATTCACCAGTCTCCCAAATATTGTTGCAGATTTCAGTGAGGATGTAGATGACGTCCTCTCCCCACCTTAAGGATCTCAGCTGGGATATTGTCAATTCCCCCAGCTTTCCCTTTTTTTTAGTTCTGATGGCCAATTCTACTTCATCCTGGAATATGGGGAAGCTGTCATCTTCCAATGCTTGGCTGTTTTCAAGGATGTCGGTGTTGCTATTTGTTTGTTCATTATACAGGCTCGAACAATATTCAGACCATCTATTTAGGATGTCATTATTTTCTGCGAGTAGTTTACCTTCTGTGTCTTCAGTGGCGTTACTTCTTAACGTTTTCTCTCAATTGATTTTTGAAATATTGCTAAAAGCTTTTTTACTATTGTTCAACTTGTTACAATCTTTTATTTCTGCACATCCGCTTTCTATCCAACTTTCTTTTGCCTGTCGCCTGTCTTTTCTAATCTGAATATTTATTTCTCTATACTTATCTGCTAGGTGAGGATTGTGCCTGTCTTTCTTGAGGTGCCTTCTCTGGTCACACATATTAGGAATTTCCTGAGTGACCCATGGTTGCTTTGGTTTTTTTTTTATCCCAACAATTTCTTGTGTTGTTTCATTTATTATTTTGTTGAATTGATTTGTTAGTGTCCACAGCATAGTGCGTCTCAGGCAGTATTTCAGACCCTGGCGGGGCCACTCCTCTCCAGGTGACCATTTCCTTGTTAGCCTGTATCCTCACGGACACAGTTTCCAGTCTGCACCACAGGAAGGTGGGGTTGGCTTGTGTGATCATGGAACAGCAGCAGGCTTTAATTTTCACTTTTCAGCCTCCTACCTAGGAGAGCTAGCTGCCCCCAACACTGCTGGCTGCAGTGCCAGGCATGACCACACCTTACAGACCTTTACACAACATATCTCAGCAGCTCCTTGTTACGACTTGCTTGTTAAGGGGGCAGTAGGACTGTAATTTTCTCACCCACCAGCTTTAGTTACTTATTCCATTCATGGAGGAGAATAATCAGGAAAGGGGAATATGGACAAGAGACACAAGGATTGCAGATTGGTTGAGAGATGAACAACTGAGAGGAAACATGTCAATCAGATACAAGTGATGGCAACAGGTGTCCTGAAAGCTCATGCATTTATTGTGGAAGATTGTTATGCAAGTTGATCGAACAAACGAACGAACAAACTTTATTTTCAAAGGGTCACAAATTGGGCACGCAGGCCCGTCTTACATTTGGCCCTTCCAGTCAACCATCTTTCCCACAGCAGTTGTATTTTACTAATAAAGCATGTTATTATCATATGATGATATGCATATTATGAATATTATAAAAGAACACAAAAGCATGAGTTGTAAAGTGCATGCAAAAACTTGCGCGTGCATAAATACACCCACATACACATGCTCACCCAATCACTTAGACACACATACATGCATGCATACATTACATACATAATCATATGTATACAAACACGCCTACACATACATACATATCACACACACGCACGCGCCTGCGCAAACATACATATCATACACACCTTGTTTAATAATAAATTGATAAGTAAATATGGGATTTTTATTCACATTGTGCCTGATCTTGCTAGTCAGATGCCATCACCAGGGACTATGACCCCCATGCCTTCCTACAGCACAGTGGAACATTGTCCGGAAGGACAGAAAGTTGCCTTCAGATAAGACCTTGACTGCAGTGACTTCTGTTTATAAAACAGAGCAAACATTATAGTCAATGTACTACCACAGCAGGAGCCACAGGAGCATAGTGGCTAGATGCTTGCCTGCCGGCCTAAAAGTTTCAGGTTTGAATCCTCAATGAGGTGGATTTTTTCTTCAAAGAATTGGCCTTGGCTTCCAGGTTGACTTAGCTTCCAGGTTGACTTAGCTTCGAGGTTGACTAGCCACAAATGGGTATAAGGTAGGCTAACATAGAAAGGTAGCCTAAGATAGAAAGGTAGCCATTGTGATGTTGACCACATAACCCACTGAGTGCTGACTGCTCTTTAAGATTCTACTATCATACACCCAGTGTGCCAGTGCCTTATTTAAAACCCCCAAAAACTGCTATTACTGCCTGTATTCACCATTTTTTTGGTGTAGCTAGAGGGGGAGGGTGTGGTCTTTGAGCACAAGGATTTTGAGCTGCATGGATGGTGCTATAGCCATAGACTGTGCAGGCTCAGATTTCATTACTGCTTTATAAGGGATCCTTTATGCCACCTAACCTATCTCACCTGGTGAATGGTAATGAGCAGGCGGGGAAAAAACTGTTAAGCAATGCACCAACACAGGTGGGAGAAAGCATTGAGAGAGCAGTTATCGATACTGTATGGACAGAACTAGTGGATGATGATGTATCTCTTTCACCAGGGCAATTCATCTAAATGTACTCGGGAGCCAACATTTTGAAAATGGCGATCGTCACGGGCCAGATGCCAGAGCCTAAGCATAGAAAGATCACTAATACATTACAACTCAAAATGATTTGCGGGCCACTTGCTATGCCTCCAGTTGAATAGCCCTGTCTTATACTAACACAGTTGCACAACCTGGAAGTAAAGAATTGTGAAGCATGGCTGTGCTGCCTTCAAGGCAGAGGAAGGAGACATTATAACTTATGGGAAAAATCAATAGAAATACTTTTTTTTTTGTAGTGGCTGCTACATGAGAGGGTTGAGCATGCATGTGAATACCCAATGTACAGTAATGTTGATTGTGATAGCATAAAGAGTCCTTTACTTGTTTTACTACCATAGCTCTGATAAAAGTATTACATAGAAATCATCTAGTATCAGAGCTGACATCTATATTGAAGGAAGTGCCAAATTTGTCTACACTGCTGAAATAGTCGTATACCAGTTTGTCTTCTTCTTCTTCTTCATTTGTTGTCACACTGATACCAGCTTGTAGCCCAGTGTCGTGGTTTTCTGTATTTGTCTTGCACTTCTCGGGTGGCTTGGGATTTGTTCATCTTTTTTGCAGGTTTCGGCTTCACCATTTATCCATTTCTGTCTTGCTCTTGCCTTCCTCCCAGATGTTCTGCTGTAAAAACTCTCAAATGCAGTTTGGCCTGGCCGCATTCTCACTAGATGGTCGAACCATCTCATTCTTTGTCTCAATATAATCCATACATAGTCTTATTCCAGCTTTCTCTCTAATGCTGGTATTCATAACCCTGTCTCTTCTTGTGTCCAGTTTGTCTTACGCTTGATATCTTTCTTTTCAGAAAAGAGATTGAAGCAGGTGCCATTGAGCGGGGTGCTCTTCATGCTCAAAACAACAAGCAGCAAAAGTATATAGGGGATCTGAAGGATAGGTCAGTTGCATCTTGTTGTGTCATCTTCTTTAGCGTAACATTATGCAGACATTAACTTAAACCATGTTTCAGCTACACATTAGTCTGAATAGCCATGTTATACCCAGACTATACATTTCACCCCATAAATGCTAAAACAAAATATTTCATGAACCCATGGAAATTTCCTTTAAAAATCCTTAGAAAACAACTATGTTACACAGGTAACTAAACAATGCTTTTAACTATATTTTTTCATGTTTGCATATATCTTCTTAGAGTCCATGCCGTGTAGTGTTGATAGTCATGTCTTTTGTACAGACATGACTTTACCTTGGAAAATACTCACAGTAGGTGGCAATTTCTTTCTGTGAGAGCAGTGCCCGTACTTGGGGGTGGGGGAGGGGGGGGGGTTGTCCTAGCCATTGTGCCTATTGAGGAATCTTCTGCCTAGCACAGTTTAAGTGATGACCAGTATCTAAAACCTCAGCTGCTCACCGTGGTTATCCATCACCTGCCGATCAGGTGGTGGAGGGGGGGGGCCTAAGCTGGTACTCTATCCCTGCCCATGAGGTATCCCACAGGCTAGCGGAGGGAAGGAGGTACCTTACATCTCCTGTTGGTAGGGTTTACCCTACCCTGCTACCCTCTTGAAATAAATAAGGATACATAAAGAAAACAAGAACAAAGTGAAGCATTAAATGGAATACATTCCCCATGGCCTAAAACGAATATGTGTCGGGCGACTCATGCCATGACCTGCTGACTTCTATCACTGAGGCTTACAGAAACATTTTTTTAAGTAAATCTGGCTTTAAAAAAAAATTACTGAATTCACAGGTAAACCGCTCTATATGCTCTTTAGTTCATATATTCACATCCGGGCCTCTTAAACCTTATGGAGGCACTCATAGAACAGTGGTATTTGATTATGCTTTTTGAGATATGGACACTGTAGAAATGGTAGTACATCAGCATTTACTGTCACAACCAGAAGGGACTAGATTTAGCCTACTCAGGGTGATAGGGTTAGGCTAAACTTCTCAGAAGCTAAACTTCTCAGAAGCTAAACTTCTCAGAAGCTAAACTTCTATTCTGCAGACTCCTACTAGTTTTCTTTCTGTCCTCATATATTTAACCTAACTCTGCATGCACATTTATTTGTTTATATAATTATTTTTTTTTATTAATCCATGTTTTGTTCAGTTCTCATTTTATAGTCCTATTTTAACTCTTTCAGGACATTTTATAGTCCTATTTTAACTCTTTCAGGACATTTTATAGTCTAGTCCTATTTTAACTCTTTCAGGACATTTTATAGTCCTATTTTAACTCTTTCAGGACATTTTATAGTCCTATTTTAACTCTTTCAGGACAACATTTTTAAGGGGTTTGGACAGCATTAATTTTGAGCTGAATTTTGTTTACTGCAACACAACAAAGCTAAAACCTTCCTGAAGAAAAAGTATTGGCTTTATCAGGACATATAATATATCAAATTAAAGATAAATAAGTGCAGACAAATCTAAACTATTTAAGTGTCAGTATTACAACAAAATTTAATTAAAATCACACAAAATTCAAGGATGTTATACCCATATGAAGACTATTTACATAAAAAAGTGTGTGCTGACCTTACTTTTTTACTTGTTCAGCAACACTGCTATCCAATTCTAAGAATGCACATGCCTTCTCTGTTCAATTATTTATCATCTAGTCTTCATTTGAAACAATTATTTTAAATAATTCAGATGTTATGATCATTTTTGTATGACATGTCAGATTTCACAACTGAAAATCGGGAAAACAACTGATCGAAACAGATGATCCAATTGAAATATTTTGTTATATTTTCATATCCTAAACTAAATTATTGCCATTATGTTTGTCATTTAGATATCAATCATTATGTCAAGACTATTGTCACAATCTGGCAGAGATTCATCAATGACAGAGCATTATGAATAGTTCTAGACCTTTTCCCTTATCATTTAGTATAGAAAAATCACGCAAAAATTGTATCACATCTATAGAATTTTTTTTAATCAGAAAGTGATGCAAAAGCCAAGCGGGACATAGCAAACGAAAGGACTTCCTGTTGGTAATCCTAATTTTTCAAAAACTTGTTCATAAAAGTTTGTTTTCTCCACAAACAGACAAAATTATGATAGGCCAGTATACTGGTGACTAGTCCAATAGGGATAAATTTATATGCTAGTTTACTGGCGAAAAGTCCTCAAAGAGTTAATATATGATACACAAGTTTTAATAAAAATTGTAAAATATATTCATTTATCATCTTTTTTTTGTTTTCAGGTTATTAACTGTTAACATTTCCTTCTACAGACTCAATGTAGAAACAGACAAAAACAGCAGGCTTCTAGATGAGATTAACACTTTACAGAGAAGAATTGGAAACCTTGAGGCAGCAGTTAAAGATGCACACATAGCAGCCCAAAGACCACAAGAGGAAGTGGAACAGCTGCAAAGAACTGTGGACAGTTTATCAAGGGAACTGGATCAGTGCAAGCAAAGGTAGTCTAGCATTGTTTGATGATGATCATGACGATGATCATGATGATGAGGATTCGATTGGCACCCTTCCGTCTTTCCAGATGATAGTGTTATATTGCGCTATAAGGTGGCATGAGACTCACAGCCCATGGCGATGGCGAGTGTTTCCGAGACCTATTAAGGCCAGGGATGAAGTTCCTCCTCTCCATAGCACAAAGCCTGGGCAGTATTGTAGAGACCATATGTTGCCCTTGCATAATGATCCCTTCCTCAACCTGCCTTGTTTACTCCAAAGGAAAGGGAAAACCAGTACGTTTGGAACGAGGCAGGTTGCAGAAGCTGCCGGATCAGAAGAGCAGTGCTCTATCTGTCCGCCTGTAGGAGCTTTCCTCCTAGACCAGCTGCCAGCCAAGGCAAAGGGCCTGGTCTGCCCTGCTGTAACATAAAGTTTTGAGGTTGCATTTCCTCTTTCTAGGATAAGATAATAATTATATTTACAATGATAATAACCTTCAGTTTTCAAGATGAAAATACAGACTATAACCTTATACAGTATACCCCCTTGCAGGTTCTGGAACCCATTTGGGGTAGGGGTAGGAGGGAAGATTGATCCATAAAAGATTATTAATTGAGGGGTTGCTGAAATTTCACGTATTGAATCAAACAGTGTAGATATCACAGCCTAGTTATACACCACAGCACAGTGTACCAGCCACACTCTTAAGGACAAACACAGAAGAAGAAGAAAAGGATATATTTTCTTTTTGTCTGATTGATGTAATTGCTTTGCGCCTGTTTACAGCAAAACTGTGAGATTTGCATCTTTGGAATACACATTTGACCGTGTCAGGAATTTGTTCAGCAGGTTCGCTTTTTTGTTTGGTTTCAAGAGACATAATGTGGCCTTATTTGTTTGCTGTCCTCTCTGTCCCTTTATCTACAGATGTTGCCCCTGGAGAACCCATCTAGGGCAATGTCGTGTAGACTGGTTGGCCCTCAAGGGAAGGCAGGGGTAGGTGATATGCATTCCCTGTCATCCAACAAGGCTTCCATAAATGCAGAACCAACATATGCCACTCTGGTCTTGGGCTCAAACAAGGAATCCTTACGTCCTGCACAAAACTGCTTAACCTCATATGCATAGTTGAGCTTCTCACTCATCAGGGGCTGTTCCAAAAGAAGTACTTTGTTTTCATTCTAATCACTTTTAAGAAACTTTTTACACAGAAAGCCAGTGTTGATGTAGTTAAGTGAACCATAGTCAGGCAGCAGGTAAGCACACATTTCATTGGAAACTGCAGATTAGTGGTTTTGTAGAAGATTAATCAATTTTTTTGTTTAAACTATGAGGCTAGCATCACAGGCCTGATGCAACACCAGTATTTAAAAAAGGGTCCTTTAATTACTGGCTACTTACCCACATAATAAATGATAACATTATTTGTTATATTTTCAGATCTGAACAGAAAATTGTTTCCAAACAAAAATGTGAGGAGAGATTACAACAGGTTTTGAGAAAAGTGGAATTTTCAGATCAAGTTCAGAATCATCAGATAAAAGATTATCAGGTTAGTAATAAACTAAGTGACAAGGGGAACATAATCTGCATACATCTCTTTGAGTGATAAGGAAAACATAATCTGCATACATCTCATGGAGTGACAAGGGAAATGTAATCTATATACATCTAATGGAGTGACAAGGGGAACATAATCTGCATACATCTCATGGAGTGACATGTGGAACATAATCTACATACATCTAATGGAGTGACAAGGAGAACATAATCTACATACATCTAAAGGAGTGACAAGGGGAACATAATCTGCATACATCTCATGGAGTGACATGTGGAACATAATCTGCATACATCTCATGGAGTGACATGTGGAACATAATCTACATACATCTAATGGAGTGACATGTGGAACATAATCTACATAAATCTCATGGAGTGACAAGGGGAACATAATCTACATACATCTCATGGAGTGACATGTGGAACATAATCTACATACATCTAATGGAGTGACAAAGGGAAAATAATCTGCATACATCTCATAGAGGGACATGTGGAACATAATCTACATACATCTCATGGAGTGACAAGGAAAACATAATCTGCATACATCTCATGGAGGGACAAGGGGAACATAATCTACATACATCTCATGGAGTGACAAGGGAAACATAATCTACATACATCTCATGGAGTGACAAGGGGAATGTAATCTACATACATCTAATGGAGTGACAAGGGGAACATAATCTACATACATCTCATGAAGTGACATGTGGAACATAATCTACATACATCTAATGGAGTGACAAAGGGAAAATAATCTGCATACATCTCATAGAGGAACAAGGGGAACATAATCTACATACATCTAATGGAGTGACAAGGGGAACATAATCTACATACATCTCATGGAGTGACATGTGGAACATAATCTACATACATCTCATGGAGTGACAAGGGGAAAATAATCTGCATACATCTCATGGAGTGACAAGGGGAAAATAATCTGCATACATCTCATGGAGGGACAAGGGGAACATAATCTACATACATCTCATGGAGGGACAAGGGGAACATAATCTACATACATCTCATGGAGGGACAAGGGAAAAATAATCTGCATACATCTCGTGCAGTGACAAGGGAAAAATAATCTACATACATCTCATGGAGTGAGAAGGGAAAAAAAATCTGCATACATCTCATGGAGTGACAAGGGAAAAATAATCTACATACATCTCATGGAGTGACAAGGGGAACATAATCTACAAACATCTCATGGAGTGACATGTGGAACATAATCTACATACATGTAATGGAGTGACAAAGGGAACATAATCTACATACATCTCATGGAGTGACATGTGGAACATAATCTACATACATCTAATGGAGTGACAATGGGAACATAATCTGCATACATCTCATGGAGTGACAAGGGGAAAATAATCTACATACATCTCATGGAGTGACAAGGGGAACATAATCTACATACATCTCATGGAGTGACAAGGGGAACACAATCTACATACATCTCATGAAGGGACAAGGGAAAAATAATCTACATACATCACATGGAGTGACAAGGGGAACACAATTTACATACATCTCATGAAGGGACAAGGGAAAAATAATCTACATACATCTCATAGAGTGACAAGGGGAACATAATCTACATACATCTCATGGAGGGACAAGGGGAACATAATCTACATACATCTCATGGAGTGACATGTGGAACATAATCTACATACATCTCAAGGAGTGACAAGGGGAAAATAATCTGCATACATCTCATGGAGTGACAAGGGGAACATAATCTGCATACATCTCAAGGAGTGACAAGGGGAACATAATCTACATACATCTCATGGAGGGACAAGGGGAACATAATCTACATACATCTCATGGAGGGACAAGGGAAAAATAATCTGCATACATCTCATGCAGTGACAAGGGAAAAATAATCTACATACATCTCATGGAGTGACAAGGGAAAAATAATCTGCATACACCTCATGGAGTGACAAGGGGAAAATAATCTACATACATCTCATGGAGTGACATGTGGAACATAATCTACATACATCTCATGGAGTGACAAGGGAAAAATAATCTACATACATCTCATGGAGTGACATGTGGAACATAATCTACATACATCTCATGGAGTGACAAGGGGAAAATAATCTACATACATCTCAAGGAGTGACAAGGGGAACATAATCTACATACATCTCATGGAGGGACAAGGGGAACATAATCTACATACATCTCATGGAGTGACAAGGGAAAAATAATCTACATACATCTCAAGGAGTGACAAGGGGAACATAATCTACATACATCTCATGGAGGGACAAGGGGAACATAATCTACATACATCTCATGGAGGGACAAGCGGAACATAATCTACATACATTTCATGGAGGGACAAGGGAAAAATAATCTGCATACATCTCATGCAGTGACAAGGGAAAAATAATCTACATACATCTCATGGAGTGACAAAGGGAACATAATCTGCATACATCTCATGGAGTGACAAGGAAAACATAATCTACATACATCTCATGGAGTGACAAGGGGAACATAATCTACATACATCTCATGGAGTGACAAGGGGAACATAATCTACATACATCTCATGGAGTGACAAGGGGAACATAATCTACATACATCTCATGGAGGGACAAGCGGAACATAATCTACATACATCTTATGGAGTGACAAGGGGAACATAATCTACATACATCTCATGGAGTGACAAGGGGAACATAATCTGCATACATCTCATGGAGTGACAAGGGAAAAATAATCTACATACATCTCATGGAGTGACATGTGGAACATAATCTACATACATCTCATAGAGTGACAAGGGGAACATAATCTACATACATCTCATGGAGTGACAAGGGGAACATAATCTACATACATCTCATGGAGGGACAAGCGGAACATAATCTACATACATCTTATGGAGTGACAAGGGGAACATAATCTACATACATCTCATGGAGTGACAAGGGGAACATAATCTGCATACATCTCATGGAGTGACAGGGGAAAAATAATCTACATACATCTCATGGAGTGACAAGGGAAACATAATCTGCATACATCTCATGGAGTGACAAGGGGAACATAATCTACATACATCTCCTGGAGTGACATGGGGAACATAATCTACATACATCTCATGGAGGGACAAGCGGAACATAATCTACATACATCTTATGGAGTGTGACAAGGGGAACATCTACATACATCTCATGGAGTGACATGTGGAACATAATCTACATACATCTCATGGAGGGACAGGGGAAAAATAATCTGCATACATCTCATGCAGTGACAAGGGAAAAAAAATCTACATACATCTCATGGAGTGACAAGGGAAAAATAATCTGCATATACCTCATGGAGTGACAAGGGGAAAATAATCTACATACATCTCATGGAGTGACAAGGGGAAAATTATCTACATACATCTAATGGAGTGACAAGGGGAACATAATCTACATACATCTCATGGAGGGACATGTGGAACATAATCTACATACATCTCATGGAGGGACAAGCGGAACATAATCTACATACATCTTATGGAGTGACAAGGGGAACATAATCTACATACATCTCATGGAGGGACAAGGGAACCATAATCTACATACATCTCATGGAGGGACAAGGGGAACATAATCTACATACATCTCATGGAGTGACAAGGGAACATAATCTACATACATCTCATGGAGTGACAAGGGAACATAATCTACATACATCTCATGGAGTGACAAGGGAACATAATCTACATACATCTCATGGAGTGACAAGGGGACATAATCTACATACATCTCATGGAGTGACAAGGGGAACATGATAAACAGCATATCAGTTAAAAGGTTAAAACGTTAAAATTTAGAGGATTGACTTCATTGTACCGTGTTTTACACCATATAGCTTGGTGTCTCTCCACCGAATGGCTAGCCGTCTGCCGAGAGCATCTCACAAAGCACGAACTTCGTAGCTCTGGTTATAATTCTCTGGGATCTCTGTAAAAATTGCACTCATGAACTGAATGGCACAACCATGAAACAAACCCACACTCTTCAGAGTACGAGGTAAATAGCTTGACCACTTCACCACAGAGACCCCATTATGTCTTAGTAATTTTTATTAGCTCTTAGTTCTTTGTTGTCGGCTCTGTGGCTAAGTTGATGCGAACGCTTCGTAATGCCGGAATGCCGGGTTCGATACCAGCTGCGGGCCATCGCCTTGCGTTGGTTTCGACAGTGGTATCAAGAAAGCCGACCGTCCAAAAAGCAATGGCAAACTACTGGACGTAAATTTGCCTAGAAAAACCACACAACAGCCAGAGGCTGTTGGGGTTGGTTCTGCAACGTCCTGTAAAGAATACATAACTAACCTTAGTTCTTTGTTAGTTTTTTTGTATACTGGGTGGTCCCACATTGACTTCTGGATGAGGCAGTTATTTTAAAGGTCCAGATGCATGGAACAGAAACAGACAGTAAAGTTCATACTAGAGATAATTTGCAGATGTAGATAATCTATTTCAAGTGAACAAAAGAAGAAGAAGCTTGGAACAGTCACACAAAATAATTTGCTTTTGTGTTTGTTAGAATCGACTTGATGCTGCTGCAGCCACCAATTTAAGTTTGGAGGCTCGAATTCGAGAGCTGAGCTGCCCAGATTTGTCTGTCAATGAAGTGCTCAAGCAGGTACGAGAGGCAGCTGAGGCAGAACTCAGAAAGTACCAGGCTGAATCAGAGAACCAGTATGTCAAAAATGTGAGTCAGTGTATTGTGTGTCAGTGAGTTCAAATTAGGTAGTGGTTTTATATATTTCATTATTTTGATTTTTCAAATTGCTTCTCAATCTTTTTTTGTGTGCCTTCAGCAGCTGTCAGCTCTGATTGTTTGTCCACTTCTGGACTTTTGAGTTCTGATTGTTTGTCCACTTCTGGACTTTTGAGTTCTGATTGTTTGTCCACTTCTGGACTTTTGAATTCTGATTGTTTGTCCACTTCTGGACTTTTGAGTTCTGATTGTTTGTCCACTTCTGGACTTTTGAGTTCTGATTGTTTGTCCACTTCTGGACTTTTGAGTTCTGATTGTTTGTCCACTTCTGGACTTTTGAATTCTGATTGTTTGTCCACTTCTGGACTTTTGAGTTCTGATTGTTTGTCCACTTCTTGACTTTTGAGTTCTGATTGTTTGTCCACTTCTGGACTTTTGAGTTCTGATTGTTTGTCCACTTCTGGACTTTTGAGTTCTGATTGTTTGTCCACCTCTGGACTTTTGAGTTCTGATTGTTTGTCCACTTCTAGACTTTGAGTTCTGATTGTTTGTCCACATGTAAATTTTGAGTTCTGATTGTTTGTCCACTTCTGGACTGTTGAATTCTGATTGTTTGTCCACTTCTGGACTTTGAGTTCTGATTGTTTGTCCACTTCTAGACTTTGATCTAGCCCCTGAAGCTAGGTTTGTTTGCGCATCCATTTTTGAGATCTGGCTTATTTGTATACGTTGGTTGCTCACCTCTTATGCAGATTCTGTCCCACTTCAAAGGAACCACCTCTAATCAGTCACTTTTTATGACGTGTTTGTTAGGGAGCCAGTGTCTGCTCTTTTCCCCCTCAAAAAAGGGTCCTGGAGTCAACATGGGGAGGATTTACTTGCATATGTTTTATATATCTGCCTCATTTATTTCAGCTATCTGGTCTCGTCTCATTTCCTCTTGTTGATCCTCATGTACCTTATGATGTCGAGGTGAAGCATCAGCATTGGGAGAATGGGTGCTTGTGTGCTTCATATGTGGAGATATATGGACTCTGTTATGTCTTCTGAAATCATTTTCATGTTTGGCTTCTATTTCTGTTTTCTCTTGGTCTGTACTTTATTGCTCATTGTGGATTACTGTCTGTAGGAAAAGTATGCAATTGGAAGGGGTCGGGGGGGACAGGCAGATACGTGCATTGACTGCTTTTTGGTCATGCGATGAAGGAGGAGGTTTTGGATAATATTGTGGCACGGAGGGATATCATCAGCAGACCTGATCCAGAGGACAAGGGACCGAAATCTGTGGCTATGCATGAACACCTATGCCAGTCGGCAGGGCACATGATGATGAGGATGAGTTTTCTGCTCCTTTCTATATGCCTTTACTATTTTTCCCTATTAGCCCTCATGGTGTTAGTAATTAATTAGTGGTGATTAAAGCTACTATGAATTTTTCTGTTGTTTCTCTCTCCATTCCCCACTGTTTGGTCCAAAGATTGGCAGTAAGACTGTTCTTAGAAACATAGACTATCTGGTCTATTTCGACTAAATGTTTTATCTGTTTATACATTGTAGCATTATCAATTTACTTGAGAGTTTTGTCTATTTAATTAATTTTTAATTTGTGTGTGTGTATGTGTGTGCCCGCACGTGAGCGTGAGAGCTTGCATATAAATTCAACTGTCTGAATTATATTTGTTTCTTAACAAACTTGTTCATTCATCTGCCTTGTCTTATTTCATCCACCACAATACAAAAGATCCCACAATACAAAAGATCACACAATACCAAAGATCACACAATACCAACGATCACACAATACAAAGCAGAGGCTGACCATCTAAGCTATGGACAATGGCGATAACAGAGTCCCTGGTATCCTCTACATAAAGAATAAATGGACATCCTCTTGCTGCTTATACTTCTCAGCAACACTGCAGTGTACAAGATAAACAAGGTACAAGATGAACAAGGTACAAGATGAACAAGGTACAAGATGAACAAGGTACAAGATGAACAAGGTACAAGATGAACAAGGTACAAGATGAACAAGGTACAAGATGAACAAGGTACAAGATGAACAAGGTACAAGATGAACAAGGTACAAGATGAACAAGGTACAAGATAAACAAGGTACAAGATGAACAAGGTACAAGATGAACAAGGTACAAGATAAACAAGGTACAAGATGAACAAGGTACAAGATGAACAAGGTACAAGATGAACAAGGTACAAGATGAACAAGGTACAAGATGAACAAGGTACAAGATGAACAAGGTACAAGATGAACAAGGTACAAGATGAACAAGGTACAAGATGAACAAGGTACAAGATGAACAAGGTACAAGATGAACAAGGTACAAGATGAACAAGGTACAAGATGAACAAGGTACAAGATAAACAAGGTACAAGATAAACAAGGTACAAGATAAACAAGGTACAAGATAAACAAGGTACAAGATGAACAAGGTACAAGATGAACAAGGTACAAGATGAACAAGGTACAAGATGAACAAATTACAAGATGAACAAGGTACAAGATGAACAAGGTACAAGATGAACAAGGTACAAGATGAACAAGGTACAAGGTGAACAAGGTACAAGATAAACAAGGTACAAGATAAACAAGGTACAAGATAAACAAGGTACAAGATGAATTTATCTGGCTTGTCTACTTTCAGCTCTCTGCTTTAAAAGCCCAGATTGACTGTGATGCAGACACAATCCAGAGACTCTCACAAGAGAAGACTGAACTAATCGGAAACATTGGGGAGCTGCAGGCCAAGATCTGGAATCTAGAAGGACAGGTAATGTCATTATGACGACTAAAGTGATCTGTCATGGTACTAGTAAACTGTTGCTTTTGTAATGAGTATTGTTTATTGTGTTCAAATTCTGTTCATTTAATATATATAAGTGGCATTAATCTTAGCTAAGAAGTCGAGTAGGTTTTTAAACTTTTTCGTGCTTTAAAGTCACAATTATTACTATTTTGTTTTTTTTTTACCTCTGTGATACATCTTCTGCCTGATGTATCCATGGTCCTAAATGTTGAATGTTGAATTAAGAATTGACATTATAGCACTTAGGACACTCCCATAAGTGCTCCGTCCCCATCTTCAACAGCAAGAAAAGAGTTCCAGTTACGGTGATACCAGTAATTCCCCTTTCCCTTGAGTGTTGAGCGTCGGCCTGATCCCCTGGTAACTTCCTGCAGCGCCATTTTCCTCAGAACATAATGATCTATCTGTGCCCAGCTCTGTTCACTCGCTCCTAAAGGGCCCTTACAACATCCAGCTTGTCATACATCAGTTCACAACCAAGTGGTGCAGAATTGGCCAGTCTATCTACCTTCTCATTTCCCAACACACCGGCCTTACCTGGAGAAAATATCTAAAGGATGCTAACTACCCAAGACCTTTGAAGTAAGGTTGCCACTCTGCACGGAGCATGCCTGTCTCCACCTTTCTCTACACGTTCTGTGGGTCAGTTAGAATGTTTCTAGATACTTACATTTCCCTGCTTGTGCTAAAATAATGCCACTGATTTGTATTATCTTTTTAGGCACAATTCCTTTCTTTGTTACTACCATTACTTCTGTTTTTGAAATTGTTCAAGCTGAGGCCCATTCTTTCACTTTCTACCACTACCTTATCTATCACTTCATGTACTTCTTTCTAGCTTGTCACTATGAAGATGAGGTCATCAGCTTAATGTAAGTTCTTTACATTATGACTACCAACCACAATTCCTGGAAATCCGTTATCAATTTCATTACATATTCGCTGCATCATGCAAATAAATCATCTGGTAGTGCACATCCTTGTCATGGGCCCGTCATTGTGCTGATATGTTCTTACATTGTTATATATAAAGTGAATTGTTAGTGAAAATTAAAGTCGAGAGGTCGACTTCATTGTACTGGGTTTTATCCCATGGAGCTCAGTCTTACCACAGAATGACTAACCGCCTTCCAAGAGCATTGTACAAAGCACTAACTCTGTATCTATGGTAATGATCACCAGAAATTTCTGTAAAAACTGCACTAATGAACAGAACAAAGCAGTGAAACAAATGTGCTGCCTACAGAACACAATTGATCTCACCACCAAAACTCTCAGTAGTTTTTGTATTGACATTGGTATTATCTGCAGAGCTGTAAGTAAAGGACCCTTTTCCACGCCTTTAGGCATATAGGGCATATAGGGCTAGACCTATATTTGTATAGACCAATCGGCACAAGATGGGTGATGTGGTCAGCATCACGCCGGCCGCCTTTACTTTCCCGGGACTGCACCCGGTACCCACTCAAGGCTGGGTCGACCTGGAAGCCAAGGTCATTTTTGAAATAAGTCCGGCTCCGCCAGGGAGTGAACCCACGACCTGTAGTTATATGAGCTGTAGTTATATGAAATGTTCATTTTTTTGGTGACACTTCAAAAGAGGCTGAATTGTGAAGTATCTTATTTTTGTGGAACATCAACAGGTAGCAAATCTTCAGCAACAGAAGCAAACGCTCCAGGAGACAGTGACCTTCGAGCGCAAGCAAGCAGCAGACAACATTCAACAGCTGGAGAAAAAGCTGAGAGATGTTCAAGACACGCTGGTCACAAAGATGTTTGAGATGGCCTCTGCTCGGGACTCAAACATTCCCTTGAAAGCTGAGATTGAAGCCCTGAAGATGCTGTTAGATGAAGAGGAGGCCAGGTACAGTGTGCAAGGAAAATTCATTCTTAACTCTTCCTATCACAACTCTTTCTGTCTGAACTATTTCAATCTGAACTCTTTCAGTCAGTCTTAACTCTATCAGTCTGAACTTTTTCAGCCTTAACTCTTTCAGTATTAAGTCTTTATGTCTGACCTCTTTAGGCTTTCCTCCGAATGATCACATTTAAAAATATACCATAACAGGGCCTCAATAGGTAATCGATTGGAAATATTTAAAAAGTGGGAACACAAATATAAAGATCAGGAACAATTGGACATACTCACCAACAACATTTGAACATTTATATGTGGAAATTGTGGCACAGAAGCTCTAAGTAGTTTCTGTAAATGTGGCGCCACTGAAACTCGGCTAATATGTAGGAAACAACGCATGACTGGTACCCCCTTGGTGACGTATCTTCTGTTTCAGTTGCATTCAAAACCCTTCAATTGTTTGGGTGTGAATTTCACTGTGTATGCTGTCAGCAAAATTAGTATCATGCACAACAACACGCATGACTATAGATGTCATTGTTTAAATGAACAACGTTGCTATAGCCTCGCCAAGCATCCGTGACAATTGTCGTTCCCGGTAATAGATGATCAGTTATAATGCGTTCCAGTGTTGCCGCTTCTCACCTTTGGACAACTTCAAACCAGCAGCGACCAGTGTTGCGCTTTACTGCCCCATCAACCAATTGACTGTGGCGAACTCTTCGCACTGGTACTTACGGCGGAAAAAGTAGTTCTCGTTCAGTACCAGATAACTCACCACATTTGGGTGGATATGTTGAATTAAGAATCAACATCATAACTTTCCGGAGACTCTCATACGTGCTCCGTCCCCCATCTTCAGCAGCAAATGAAGAGTTCTAATTCCAAAAACACCAGTAACTTTGATTTTATCTCCGTCTTGCCTTTCCCTTGAGTGTTAAGCGCCGGCCAGATCCCCTGGTAAATCCCCACAGCGCCATTCTCCTCAGACCATAATGATCTATTTGCACTTCCGCACAGTTCACTCACTCCAAGAGGGCCCTCACAACATTTAGCTTGCCATACATCAGTTCACCATCAAGTGGTGCTGAATCGGCTAGTCTATCTGCCTGCTCATTTCCCAACACACCAGCATAACCTGGAGAGAATATCCAAAGATGTTAACTACCCGGGACCTCTGAAGTGATGCTTGCCACTCTGCACCGAGCATACCTGTCTCCAGCTTTCTGAACATGCTCTGTGAGTCAGTTACAATCATGGCATGTGTGCACAGCTGATTCTCAGGCCAGTGGAATGCAGCAGTGACTGCCTCCACCTCCATTCTCGAGCCAGCGGAATGCAGCAGAGACTGCCTCTAGTCATGTGCACCAGTCAGCATCTTACATGTGCACATCCGTCTTACAGATCAGGCTTGTTTGTATACAGACTGTTAGTTCCTTGCTTCTCACGTAGATGCACTCCAACTTCAAAGAAAATACCCTGAATTTGTCGACTTTTATGGCATGCGTATTAGGGATATATTGTCACCATTATTAAGACATCCAAGCATAACTATGAGTGCAAAGAGACAGATTACTAATAGCATATTCATTCCAACATTAAGCTACCAGTGCCAGACATGGACACTATCTAAAGCCCATATATGCAAAATCACCACCTGCGAGATTAGGTGCCTGAGAAAAGCAGCGAACCTAACCATCCGAGATCGAGTGAATAATGAAACTATCAGGCAAATTGTGGGAACGACATCTTGTACTAATTTCTTTGAGAAACAGCAGATTAAGTGGTTTGGCCATCTTGTTAGAATGCAAAATTAAATATCATCACAAGCACTACATCTCAGAAGATCAGCTACAAGAGCCGCGGAAAACATGGATCGACAACATTAAAGACACTCTACCCCTTCACGGCATGACAATAGCCAGTGGCAGCCAACGTGCACTGGATCGCAAATTATTCCTTCCCATGACGCTTAACGGCAGAAGTGGTTAATGATGATGATGATATTAGGGGGGCAGTGGGTCTGTTGTTTTCTTTTCCCACAATGGGTCCCTGCAAGCCACATGGTAACTTTAATATCCACTCAACCCATTATGTCCCACCTGTTTCTGTAATACTCTTTTTTTTTTTGTCCTTTAGTCTAACCTAACCCACTGTGCTCCACCTGTTCCTGCAACTCTTTCTGGCTTGTAAAATTAATACTTTAACCTCTGATGATCCAGACTGTAGGCTTAAGAGACTTCAGGAAGTAGTAAATTATTTCTCACTGTTGCTTACATTTTTAGGCTGCACGTTGTGACATCCGCAGCTCATACAAGGATGTCTCCATTGCCAACAAGTGATATTTTGAGGACCAATTCCCTGAATGCCCTGAAGGCAGCACCATCAGGTTACTTACAGTCTAATGCTGGTGGTTATGTGCAGAGGTCAACAGACAGTCAGACGGCTTATAATTTAGGTCAGGACATGTCACAGAATGTGACTGTTATCAGTTTTAAACATTCTAGGACCTCTTATTCTTGTCTTGCTCCTGTTTCTTTCCCTTCTTGTTCATGTTGTTGTTGTTCTCCTCCACTACTTCTGCTGCTGCTTCTCCTTCTACTGCAACCTTCTCCTCTTCCTCATGTGAATGTGCTGAGTTTTAGACATTTTTTAGACAAAGAAGTCAGAGACAATGACCTGCTTGTTTGAAATTGGTATTAAACGAGGACAAGCAGGTAGAAACCAGTTGTTGGGCAAAGAAAAAAGTTATGCCAGTCAACTCCTGATGGAAATATGGAGCATAGAGACACTGAGATGGCTCCTGCACTGAGGACGGGGCACGAATGGGTCGGATCAATGTACAAAAATGTCAAAACGGACAAGTAACAAGTATCAAATACTTTCTCCTCCTTTTTTTTTCATCATCATCATCAATATCATCTTATTCTGCTTCTTATTCTGCTTCTTCTTCTCGTCCTCCTACTTTTCTTCCTCCTCCTCCTTTTTCTTCTCCTTCTCCTCCTCCATCTTTTTCTTCTCCTTCTCCTCCTCTTTCTTCTTTTTCTTCTCTTACTCCTTCTTCTCCTTCTTTTTCTTCTCCTCCTCCTTCTCCTTCTCCACCTCCTCCTCCTTCTCCTCCTCCTCCTTCTCTTTCTCCTTCTTCTGCTTCTCCTTCTTCTTCTTCTTCGTGTTCTTTTTCTTCTTCTTCTACTTCTTCTTGTTTTTCATCCCCCTACTCTTTTTTTTCAAGACGTCTTGCATTGCATCTGTTCATCATTCTTCTTTTAAACCATAACTCTGCAGCTTTCACATATGTTTTCACTAATTTGCTTATTGTCCATGATTTACATCCATACATCAGGAGTGGCTGTATTTAGCTCTTAAATATTCCCTTGTATTATCTGCTGTTCTGCAGGAGGAATCCACCCACCATACCACAATGATCCAGTTGGTGGCTACAGCACATCTTATATCCCTGATGGCTTGTATTCTGCTGGGGACAGACTAACTTACAACACAGGCTATGACAGGGAACTTACTGATGATGATTTGTACAAGCATGAATTTTCACTGCATGAAACAGGACCTCACTATATCTACGAAAGCTCACCAAGCCTGAGTAGAGTTCACATTGAGTCCTCGCTACCTTCGGAATCTCGCTTGGTGGGTCCAATTCCGGTCAGGGCAAGTTCTGCACCAGGTAGTTCATTCTGCTTTAAACTTCAATTTGATGGGTAGTGTCAGAGTTCTGTTGCTTTGTAGATAATGGTATAGTAACATTTGTATCTTTCCTCTGCTGTTGCCTGTTATCCTCTGTTAGGGCTCAGACCTTTGGGAAACTCCTACTATTGTGCTATCTTTTGGCATCTCTTATAGCTCACTAAGTTTCCATATTATTCATCTCTGAAATTTTTTTTAAATTTTTGAATGAATCCCTGTATCCCTCTTCTTATTCTTTTTCTTCTTCTTCATGTTCACCAGCTTCAATCTCCAGCAGAAAGTCCTGGTTGGTCGCCCACTTCTAGTCTTTGGTCTTGTATAAAGGTATGTGAGAGTTGTATGCACATCCACTTTACAGATCTGCTTATTTGTATGCAGACTGTTGGTTCCTTGTCCCTCAGGTAGATGCACTCTGACTTCAAAGGAACCCTACATTGATTAGGTTCTAGCTGGGGGCCTGTTTTTAGGATGACAGCGTAGAGGTGTAGACAGGTCTTGACTGTATGAGCTCTGGCCACGTGTGGTCCAACACCTCTGCACCTGTATCTTTTAAAGATGCAAAAATTGTTATGATTTAACAGCTTACACAACTTCGCATAAAGGGCTTAATGATTGCACCATCGGAACAGCCTTGCCTGGTAGGAACAGAGTCATCTGCGCCAGGTGACTCGACAAATATTGTAAACTGAAATTAGAAGAATCCATTTTTGGACATGTTATGAGAAAAAATTAACTTGAGGGCTTGGTGGTGACTGGTAAGACCGATGGAAACCAAGCAAGCGGAAAGCAAGGAGATACATACTTGGATGGCTTGACCATTTGGATGGAGCAAGACAAGACCACTGAAGTGATCCCTGATTTTAGTGATCATGGGAAATGGTGAAACATGATAGCATATGCTCGTCAGCAGGCATGATGATGATGATCATGCATATTTGTGCCCTGTAGGTTTTATTGCAAGCACTGCAACCCAAAAACACATGGAGAATGGGGCTAGAGAGCAAAGTTACAAAGATGGGAGGACATGTTGAAAGTTGCATGAGATAGTGAAGGTTTTATTGCAAGCACTGCAACACAAAAAACACATGGAGAATGGAGCTAGAGGGAAGTTACAAAGATGGGAGGACATGTTGAAAGTTGCATGAGATAGTGAAGGTTTTATTGCAAGCACTGCAACCCCCCAAAAAAAAACATGGAGAAGGGAGCTAGAGAGGGAAATTACAAAGATGGGAGGACATGTTGAAAGTTGCATGCGATAGTGAAGGTTTTATTGCAAGCACTGCAACCCCAAAAAAAAAACATGGAGAAGGGAGCTAGAGAGGGAAGTTACAAAGATGGGAGGACATGTTGAAAGTTGCATGAGATAGTAAAGGTTTTATTTCAATCACTGCAACCCAAGAAACACATGGAGAAGGGAGCTAGAGAGGGAAGTTACAAAGATGGGAGGACATGTTGAAAGTTGCATGAGATAGTAAAGGTTTTATTGCAAGCACTGCAACCCCCCAAAAAAAAAAAACATGGAGAAGGGAGCTAGAGAGGGAAGTTACAAAGATGGGAGAACATGTTGAAAGTTGCATGAGATAGTGAAGGATAGAACGACTTATGAGCTGGTTGAGAGCCTATGATCTGCTGGGGATTAGAAAGGCAGAAAAAGGCATTGTAGTTATACAGTGGATTTCCTGTCTTCAGGTTTATGAAGATGTCTTGAAACATCTCACGAAGAGGACTTATTGCTTGCTTCAGAAGGGGACAGTCTATGCTATGTTATCACAATCGACGTCACTGCACATTGGGCATTCCCAAGTGGGTTCAGTCCTTCGTGAAGCAGCCACTTCAGCATACTTCTGCTAATTGTTCCCATGAGAAGCTGGTTATATTGTCTCCTATCTCGGCTTTGAAAACGGCATAGACGTGCTTCACCATGCTTTACTCCCATGTCACACAATTGTGTTAGTGTCAGGGATTCCTCATTATCCACTAGCTCAGTCCATACGGCATTGACGATATCTGCTCTCTGCATGTTTCTTCCCACATGCCTTGGTGCATTGCTTACAAGTTGGTCTGCTCGCTCATTACTCTTTATGACCGCATGACCAGGTGTGTAGATTCAGGTGAGGGAAGTTAAGTGCGATTTTCAAATGCTTTCTACCCGTTCAGAGCACATACTGCCTGTTGCTATCTTCTGAAGGTCTTGTCGAGTACAAAAGTCTTTCCCTTACATCTTGATCCATCTAAAATTGTGTATGTCTCTCCTAAAAGTCTGCATTAGTGATTCTGTCATACCATTTTATTCCTGTATCTCTCCTAAAAGTCTGCATTAGTGATTCTGTCATATCATTTTATTCCTGTATCTCTCCCAAAGGTCTGCATTAGTGATTCTGTCATACCATTTTATTCCTGTATTTCTCCCAAAAGTCAGCATTAGTGATTCTGTCATATCATTTTATTCCTGTAACTCTCCCAAAAGTCAGCATTAGTGATTCTGTCATATCATTTTATTTCTGTATCTCTCCCAAAAGTCAGCATTAGTGATTCTGTCACACCATTTTATTCCTGTATCTCTCCCAAAAGTCAGAATTAGTGATTCTGTCATATCATTTTATTCCTGTATCTCTCCCAAAAGTCAGCATTAGTGATTCTGTCATATCATTTTTTTTCCTGTATCTCTCCCAAAAGTCAGAATTAGTGATTCTGTCATATCATTTTATTCCTGTATCTCTCCCAAAAGTCAGAATTAGTGATTCTGTCATATCATTTTATTCCTGTATCTCTCCCAAAAGTCAGCATTAGTGATTCTGTCATATCATTTTATTCCTGTATCTCTCCCAAAAGTCAGAATTAGTGATTCTGTCATATCATTTTATTCCTGTATCTCTCCCAAAAGTCAGCATTAGTGATTCTATCACATCATTTTATTCCTGTATCTCTCCTAAAGGTCAGCATTAGTGATTCTACCAAACCATTTTATTCCTTCTGTTCTGTGCAGGATCCAGTTAATGAATGTTTTTAGTTTATTAGTAATTGCTTTAATTATTCACTATGT
This sequence comes from Candidula unifasciata, assembly GCA_905116865.2. Taxonomy (NCBI): domain Eukaryota; kingdom Metazoa; phylum Mollusca; class Gastropoda; order Stylommatophora; family Geomitridae; genus Candidula; species Candidula unifasciata. The sequence goes on from CAJHNH020002024.1 coordinate 440,269, forward strand.
CTCTGCTGCAGGAATATTGTCTCACTGTCTTCCATTTCACTTTCCATAAAACTTTTCAGCTGACATACATATGTCTGTCTACTCTCCTAATGTGGTATTTACATTGTGACATTACATGTTTTGTATTATTCCTCTTAGTTTGATTTCTTTGTTGAATTTCAGTATTTACTGAAACAAATATGTTTATTGTGACCATGTTTTAGGAACTGTTTCAGCAGTCATCTTATCGCAGTGGCAGTCAGTTCTGTTTATATGTATGTGTGTATGCATGCATGAATGCCTCTGTTTGTAAATATAGGCATATAAATATACACACACACACACACACATATATATATATTTATATATATATGTGTATTTATTTGAGTATGTTGTGTGTGTGTATGTATACACATTTTATAGATATATAAATTAAGTGGTATCACTAAAAATATCAAAGCATGACAGAAAGAGGGAGTCGCCGTGGTGCTGGTAGCTAGACTACTGCCTGCGGATCGGAAGGTCTTGGGTTCGCATCCTGAAGGAACCTGACTTTTTTTAAAGAGACCTTGACTCCCAGGTCGACCCAAGCAGACAAGATTGTCTATATCAGCCACATCCAGATTTTGCTCCATGATTACACTGTGCCAACATCCAGGTATTGTTCCATGATTACACTGTGCCAACATCCAGGTATTGTTCCATGATTACACTATATCAGCATCCAGATTTTGTTCCATGATTACACTATATCAACATTCAGGTATAATTCCTTGATTACACTGTATTAACATCCAGACACTGTTCCTTGATTACACTGCATTAACATCCAGGTATTTTTCCATGCATACACTGTATCAGCATTTATTTATAGTTCGGTGATTACAGTGTATCAACATCCTGGTATTGTTCTATGATTACATTATATCAACATCCAGATATTATTCCATGATTACACTATATCATTATCCAGATATTGTTCCATGATTACTCTATCAGTAGTCAGATATTGGCCCCTGATTACACTGTGTCAACATCCAGGTATTGTTCCATAATTATACTATATCAACACCCAGGTATTGTACCATGATTACACTACATCAGTATCTAAGTAATGTTCTATGATTACACTGTACATGCATCCAGGTATTGTTCCATGATCACACTGTATCAACATCCAGGTATTGTTCCATGATTACACTATATCAGATCTAAGTAATGTTCCATGATTACACTGTACATGCATCCAGGTATTGTTCCATGATCACACTGTATCAATATCCAGGTATTGTTCCATGATTACACTGTACATGCATCCAGGTATTGTTCCATGATCACACTGTATCAACATCCAGGTATTGTTCCATGATTACACTATATCAGATCTAAGTAATGTTCCATGATTACACTATATCAGTATCTAAGTAATGTTCCATGATTACACTATATCAGATTTAAGTAATGTTCCATGATTACACTATATCAGATCTAAGTAATGTTCCATGATTACACTATATCAGATCTAAGTAATGTTCCATGATTACACTATATCAGATCTAAGTAATGTTCCATGATTACACTATATCAGATCTAAGTAATGTTCCATGATTACACTATATCAGATCTAAGTAATGTTCCATGATTACACTGTATCAACATCCAGATATCGTTCCATGAATGCACCATCAGTATCCAGGTATTGACTTTTTACAGGCTATGGTTGACATTGTTGAATAAATTAGGAAGAATTTGGAAGCAGCAATGTGGTTTTTGAGATGAATGTTACAAATACCTTGGACTGCCAGAGTACCTAATGATTGTTCAAAAGAAGCTATTGAAAGTAGATCTCTATGTACAACAATGAGAAGGAGACAAACACTGTTCTTTAGCTACGTAATGAAAAGAGAGGCATTGAAAAACATAATCACAACTAGAAAACAGCGGAAAATGGTGTGGAGGTGCACCAAGAGAGATGATTCTGGATGAGCTGAAACGATGGCATCGAGAGATATCATCAAGAAAGCTGTTCCAGACAACCAGGGATCGTCATCTGTGGAGATGCATGTGAGCCTACACCAGCTGGCAGAGCACATGATGATGATGATGGTCGACAGTACAGTGCAAACCACTTAAGGCGATCTAGGATGTGGCAAATTTCTGTTGTGAAGAATTATTTGTTTATCCCCAGGAATTGTTCTTGCTTTAACTCTTATCTGGATAAGAGGAATTTCTTTTCAGAAAAACCATTTCTTGGGTCCCGAACGAGATTTTCTTATCTGGTCTGCACTGTATGATGTTAAAACATTGAGGAAACAAGAATGGAGAGAAGACTTTAAAAAAATGAGGTACAAATAAAAACAGAATGTACATCAATTAGATATTGTTTGATCATGAAGCTACAGAAAAGATGTGGTTATTTGTCAAGATTGTTTAAATTTAAAGTCCTATAAGTTTGACTGCGTAGAAGCATAAACTTGTCTCAGGTGTAGCACAAAGTTTTCTGGTTCTGCAAAGTAATTTTATGTTTTCCTCGCTCAAAAGAATCCAAAAATTATCCACAGTGCCACTGGTGACCTGAAGATCTTAGAGATGGATGAAGATGGCAGATTTGTCAGGCTCGTCAATGATGGTCCACGAGTAAGTAAAAAACAGTAACTGTTGGCACTTTTCTGTCTCACCAGATGATAGTGTTAATTTTGTATGTTATAGGAAGAATGGCAATCAGAGTCCATGGCAAGGGCAAGTTAGACTGGTAAGATCTGTTCGCATTAAAACAAGTCTTTCATGATTGGATCATGGGATTTCCTGACCATTTTTGATATTGCATGTATTTTACCTTCTTCTTCTCAGATGCTGAGCTCTTAACCTATTTGTAATCAGTTTCTTCTTTATCCCTATTTCCTTCCTGATATTCTCCCTATTTCCTTCTTGATATTCTCCCTCTACGCAACATGGTCTATGGCAATTTGTTCCCATGAATATACCTCAATACCTGTATACTTCATGTTCCGCTTACACACATTTTTATAACGTAGCAGAGACTAATCTCTACACCTTCTACATATCTGTAATTCACCATAAAGGCTATCCTGAAGGCTCTACCATCCTCCGTCCTTCAAGTGTTACCTAACCAAATAAGCCTGCAAAGACTGATCATTTAAAGAAGTACTGTTGTTGTATTTGCTCTTTCCAGTACCTCCGTGTTTGTGATCGGTCTTACCCCTCAATGTCAAGTATTATTCCTAGGCATTGCATGTGAAAGCAACTTGGGTATTTTCTCCTGGTGCCAGTAAGTTGACCAAGTTTAACTATTATGAAGAAGAGTGTTGCTGAGAACACAAGCTTAAATAGTTTCTACATTAATGCTTTAACTCTGCCTCGTTGACAACCAAAGAATATTTAATGTGTGACAAGCTCTTATATATTTTCACACATTTTGTCAGGTGCATTCTTCCTATTATTAAGTTTGGTAAGAACATACTAAATAAATCTGGCTACCCCAGTGGCAATAGGTAAAGTAAGTAAATGACCCTTTTTCCACCTTTGTTGCGTGAAATAGAAGATCAGATTATTTCGCTAGAATGTAGCCAGAACAACTACATGAACAAAATTTAAAGTAACACTAAGAGGTCACCCTATGAGAGATGGACTGATGACATCAAAGACCATCTACATTGACATGGAATAACATTAGCTATTACTACCCATCAAGCAATGGCTCACAAACTGTTCCTTCCCGCAATACTTGACAGCAGAAGTGGAAGTTAATGATGATGATGATAGTGCATCGAGCATATAGTGCTAGACATATAACTGTATAGATCAGTCAGTAATAGATTGATGATATATTCAACAAGCCAGCCACATTTGTTTCCCAGGACACTACCTGCTTTCCACTTTAGGCTTAGTAAACCCTGAAGCCAAGGTCAATTTTGAAAAAGAAAAAAAAAAATCTGTCAGTTTGAATTTGAGCCCTAAACCATCAGGCTATCAGACAGTCTTACCCCGGTAGCTTTGTTTATTTTACTACAATGCTAGAACAGTTTTTGTTCGACGGTGTTAGTTAGTTAGTTAGTTAGTCTTTCCTCTTGTGTCGAGTGCGGCACATAGGGCAGAGGTCATGACTCTCCATGCACGGCGGTCCGTTGCAATCCGTTGTAGGTCTTGGATGTTTGAGTGGCCCATGAGCGAGCCTTCCCTGATGATAGTTCTACGTAGGGTTTCCCTTGGTCTTCCACGAGATCTTTTCCCCTGTGGTGTCCAGATGAGGGCTTGGTAAGGAAGTCTTGATTTATCCATTCTAAGGGTGTGGCCGACATAGTTCCAGCGGCGTTTTCGTATAAAATTTGACACATACTCTTGCCTGGATTCTTGCCTTATTTGTGTATTGGTTCGGAAATCTGACCATTTGAAATTTAGTGTTACCAAAGATAAAAGTGAACATTTTTCTGTAAAACATCTTGGAATTAAACAAGTTAAATTCTATGGGTCGTTCATCTCGATACCTCTTCAGACCATCTCGATGTTGTCTTCCCACCTGGTTTGTTGTCTCTCTCTCTTGCCTTTGACTTTTCCCTCTAGTAAGGTTTTTAAAAGCATGGTATGTCCTTTAAAGTGGCCAGAATATTTCAGTTTTGTCTTTGGTTTTTTTTTTTTTTTTTTTAATTGGTATAATGTTGTCCCTGAATTCAAACTGGACCTGCCTGGACTTGTTTCTAACTTCTATCATGTTGTTAGGTGAGTTAGAACAGCTATCATGGCAGTTCCAACAACAATGCAGTCTAGTCGGTAGTCTCGTTACCGAGTCGTCATGAAACTGGCTGACACAAAGTTTGGCAGAAAAGATCATTCGTCGAGCGCACCAGTGTTTACCTTTCAGTCCAAGCTTCTCATTTTAGCGAACATGCATGGAATCATCTAGTAAGCCGGTCTTCTTCATTCAACACTGCAGCCCAGCTTGCTATCATGACACAGATGAATCCCAGTTCTTCCGCTGCTGACGCTCTTATCTGTCAACTGCCGTTATCTCATTTACTCTTTCAAACCTTTGTCCCATTTGCACAAAGTTTACGCTGGTAAACTCCCCCCCCGGCCCCCCCCCCCCCCACCCCATCCCCCCCCCCTCCCCCCCCCACCCCCCCCCCCCCCACTCCCCATTTGGTGTAGCACGTTTTCTCACTGGCCTGTCACTCTGCTATATCATAAGGGATTCCCCAGGAATTCCCTCATTTCATAAATTTATTCCTTCTTTTTTCTTCTTCTTCTTCTTCTTCTCTTTCTTCTTCTTCATCTTCTTCTTCTTCACTTCTTCTTCTTCTTCTTTTTTTCTTAGAGTTCGCTAGCTTTAAACTCCGGTGGAAATCATCCACTTCTGGAGCTTGTGATCTTGGTCCTAAATTGAGTTGTGTGTGCACAGCTGTTTTACAGAATGGCTTAGTAGTATGCAGACTATTAGTTCTTCACCTCTCTTTGTTATGGAGGTTGGTGTTCTATCTCTCTCCCCCCCTCCCCCCCCCCCCCCCCCCCCCCCCCCCCCCCCCCCCCCCCCCCCCCCCCTTCAACCCCAAATAGGATCCCAAAACCTATCCAGGAATTATATCTGTCAGTAACTCTCTTGTCATTCAAAGTCTCTCCAGGATCTTTTTGTTGCAGTTTCTGGTTCTCACTTTACTGGCTGCCTTGTCCATTAAAAAAAAAAACTTTGACAGTTTTGTTGTGGAGTTTCCCAGCTATTATTTGTCCACCTTGTTCTTGGACTCTACACCGCTGTCAGCTTCTTTTGTCTCTACTTGCCTTGTATGATGTGGCATCAGTGGGTTTCTCTGTGTAAGCAAACCATTTCTTTGATCTCAACTCATTCTTCTTCTTCTTCTGCTTTCTAACCCTTGTAATAGTAACTCATTACCACTCCCCAAATGCATCAAGTCATATAAAAGTGACAACCAAAACCATCTGTCTCATAACCTTTTAATCAGTTCTGACACAGTTGATCTTCCTGCATGTGGTCAAACTGTCTAGCATCTTCTCTTTTAGTCTCCCTATGCTAATTTTCCCCTCCGACTTTCCCAACATGACAATGTTCTCCAGTTATTTCCTTCTCAGGACATGACCATCCATCATTTCTTACAGTTGTTTTTCATTTTCAGCCATTAGAACCATATTGTCAGCAAATCGCAGGTTGTTCACAACATGCCCACCAACCATTCTGGATCTGATTATTATTTTGCCATACAAACTGAATAAATCAGGTGATAGTACTCATCGCTGTCTAACATCGTATTTTATGTTGTGAAAAGTCCTACCTTTGTTGTCAATTCTTAAGGCTGCTTTTTGTTGCCACTTTATGTTTTTGTTTAATCATTCTCAGATCTCAGCCATCAATGTTTAAGATTTCTAAAATTCTGATAATTTCTTCATTTTTTCACTTTATCAAATACTTTAGTATAATCAACAAAGCACACATACAGATCTCTGTTCATTTCATGCATTCTTTCTTGAAGTGTTCTCATGATAAATATGGCGTTGTTATTGTGCCTTTACCTTCACTAAAACCTTTTATTTACTGAAAGTTTAAACCTCTTATGAAGCCTCATGTTCTTATCAATTGACTGCCCACTCCAGCAATAAACTATAGACAATATAATTACTATGTAATTTATTTGTTTATTTCACTAAAAAAAATTAGGAGTTGGAAATTGGTGGATATATTCTGAGACAAAACATCAATGGACGTCCTGTGGCCGTCTTCAGGTTCCCACCAAATGTGAAGATCCTCCCATCAGGCACGACCACTGTGTGGTCAGCCATGAATGACCCTGAACTGCACAACCCACCAACAGACTTTGTCTGGCAAGAACAAGAGAAATGGGGAACTGGACCAGAGTGCAGTACCATTCTGTGTCGAGCTAATGGACAGGTAGAGTTCACACTTGCTTTGTATTACTTGTAGCTGCAGTTTCAGTTAACTGTATAGCATTTAACTCTTCAAAAACCATAAGCTTATCATATGTTTCCTAATCATTCCAAAGATAGCAAGCATAATGTTCGTGCTGTCTTCTATCACTGACAGATATTATATTAACCCTTTTATTTGAAATTTTAAAGTTACTACTTCTGTCCTATAATGTCTCTGTTAAACTTCTTCAGTCCTAAATTATAATTACTTTTAGTCTCAACTCTATTAGATAGAAAGAAGTTAAAATAACAGTTTCTTGGGACTGAAACAGTTGGTATTTTGTTTGAGCTACACTTATTTTTGTGGGTGTAGTTAAAAGTTAGTATGCTAAGGCAAAGTACTCTTACTACAATTGATGAGCCCAAAATCATAACAGAGACAAGTTTTTGGAGTAACCATTACATATAAAGAAATCATAAGAAGACTAGGCGTGAAACCTGAATTCAGTCATTAAAGAGCAACATATAAAATAGTTTTTCTGTCTGACAAAAATGCATACGGTACTAACTGCCACAGAGAGCCATGCTGAAGAAATATAATGAACACAGGACAAGGAAAAAACAGCATTAAGAACAGCCGAAAAGAAATTAAGATTGGCTTATTATACATTGCACGAGAAAGAGCACACAGAAGATCCTCCCCCCACCACTTCAAGGAGATGACTGCAAAAAGAGAAGAAGTTAAAAGTTGTATATCCTTTTCAGGACATCACAAATTAACCCCAGTATGTCTTAGCTTTTGGGGTTTTACCAATCAGTTGTTATATTCACTATGTGTAACTCGGTGGCTTAAATGTTAATGAATAAGTTTAACAATTTCATGACCCTTGAGTACTAGGGTTCAATTCCTACATGCTGACCGTTTTTGTGTGTGTTTTTTTTAAAACCGTTCTCATGGTTTGGGGACTTCGGTACGACAATCAACCAATTGAAGAGGTTAGTGGCTGACTATGTAATGTTCCTTAACTCTTTGAGTCCCAAGGAACGCATCCTACGTTCATAGGTTACTGCCTAGAAGCCCAATGAACGCATGATGCGCCGATTTTACGTCTCTTTTGACTACCCCTTGGGCCTGTGATGCTAAACCCTCTGGGACTCAAAGAGTTAAGACAGCAGCGATACACTGTATAGCCAACCGTCATTGTGGAGACGTCACAGAATTTAATTTGTAATGTTCAGTAGTTTCCATACTTTCTGAATGATGAGGCATCCTTACTTTTGTCCATATAAATGCATTAGATTAGAAAGTTCTTTGTCATGATCACATGACACACTGTAACTCCATGTTGCAGGCAGTTGCTTGGACTACAGCAGCTCACAGACACCCAGAAGATGCACCAGAAGATGTTTCTCGAGCTAAATCTTTTTTAGATGAAGGTGAGTGAGACTAAGCACCGAGAGTCTTGTAAAGAGGTGCGTGTAATATCTTCTTCTGGGTTCTAATCCCCCATGGAGCATAGGTTTTAACCAACTCACACCAAGTTTTTCTATCTTTAGCTGTTACATATCCTCCCCATCTTTTTTGGGAGGGGGTCACTACACTGCATTTTTTTCTCCAATTTATGACAAAAATATCACTTTTTCAATGTGTTCGTTTTTGTAAAGTTCGGCATACGTAGAATAGATTGCACACAAAATTTGTGTCATTTGTAAACAATTTAGCATTGAAAAATTAATACTAAAGGCACCAACCCATGCACCTTTTTAAGATTAAAAAGTCAGTTTTCTCACATCTCTATTTCTGTTTGTTGTGTGTGTGAAATCCTAACATCTCAGCTAATATCAAGACTAGAAACATGAAATTCAGTGTGGAAACTCCTTAAACAATATTATAGGGACTGGTCTTTTTAAAAGTAGATTTGAAAAAGTTTTTGTTTTTTAAAATTTGATTATTGTCTTATGATGCAAGATTTGTTTGACTTTTTCAATAAACCTACATTTTAAAATTCTACGAAAAATATTTAAAAACATGTTTAAAGTAAATAAACTACACCTGTACCTCTAGACATGATAAAAGGAAATGAATCTATCATTTATTGTTTAACACATGTTCGTTTTTATAATTTTAGGATTCTAAGTAAATGTTGTTTTCCCCTCAAGATGGCGGCTATTGCCATGACAACCATGATTTTTTTACACTAAAAGTATGTAAATGTAATAACATGTATCCCTTCAAATGACCATTATAAAATAATTGGTGTAGTGACCCCTTAATTCAGTTCAGTCTCTGGCTCCCTTTTGTATGTTTTTTTATTTTGTTTATTTTTTGTATTCCTGTTTTTCTATTACCTTGTGGTTATATACAAGTGTGTGTGTGTATATATATATATATATATAATATATATATATATATATATATATATATATATATATGTATATATATATATATATATATATATACACACACATACACACACACATATATATATATAGTTTTGACCTGTCTGTAGATCACCTTTTTTTGGCAGTTTCACAAGATATCCTTCTCTCCAGTCTGCTGGTATTTCTTCGGCCTCCCAGACTTTACTAAATAATCAGTGCAGCGATTCCATTGATGTTTATATTGGCCTTAAAAACTTCTGCTTGGACACTGTCTGGACCTGCCACCTTTCCTTCCTTCAGAAGATTGATAGCTTTTTAAATTTCCTCTTTAGATGGTATCTGACAGTTGATATCCACTTCCATTTCTAAAGGCAGGAAACTCTGAGGCTTGTCTGTTCTGAAGTATTTCAAAAAATTCAGCCCATCTGTCCATTTGATCTTTAGTGTTGGTGAGTATTTTCCTTGAACATTTTTGATTGATCAAATTGGCTGACTGTATTTACCTACTAAAATCATTATGATACTTTAACGGTCTCTAAGGTTTCCTTTTGCTGCTGCTATTTCTGTTTCTTGTGCTAGGTCATCTAAATATTTCCTCTTATCTGCCCTTATTCGCCTCCTCACTTCCTTATTAGCTTACCTACTAAAATCATTAGGATACTGTAACGGTCTCTGAGGTTTCCTTTTGCTGTTGCTGTTTCTGTTTCTTGTGCTAGGTCATCTGAATATTTCCTCTTATCTGCCCTTATTTGCCTCCTCACTTCCTTATTAGCTTCTGTGTGTTTTTCCTGAGCTCTAGCTTTAGCAGCTCTAGTTTTGCTATTGTTTAAGTCTTCCTCTTTACTTTTCATGTCTTTGATAATTTTAATGATACTTATTGGAGCCTGTAACTGACAATTGTTCCTTAACATTTTTACCTGTCACATTTCCTCATTATACAAGGTGAAGTCAATAAGTAAGTCACAAATGGTTATGGGTTGCCATGAAAATGTAGCTGGTGATTTATCAAGATGTCATTAGGTGACAGCAACATTGAACTTTATGTCTGCATTTGTTAGGTGGTGCTAGGTGTTGCATGAACATTCGCAACACAGAAACGAAATGGTGACTGCACTTTCGGAGTATACCCTCAAAGAACAATATGCTGTTGTGCAGTTTTTTTTTTGGAGGGGGGGGGGGGGAGGTGGGGTGGGGGGAGGCTAGGGTCAAAAGGCTGCCTGCAAAGGAAATCCATAAGGATATCCTTCCTGTCTATGCCCGGAATATTTATCTCGTAAAGCGGTGCACAGCTTGGTAAAAAAATAAAAAATCTTTTTAAGGATTGTATGATTGTTGATGAAGTCTGATCTGTTGGTCCTGCTGAGATTGCAACAGACTCATCTGTGCAGCTGGTGGATAAGATGAGGTTCAAGCAGGGAAAGGAAACCGGGAAAAAAAGGAACACCAGAAATTCAGAATCCTGAAGTTTTGTTGGAAGGGAACTATTCTTTCAGACAATTACATCTCTTCTTTCCTTTTCAACATCACCCTAGTAGGCACTCGACCCCTTTTAGTAAAGTTACATTTTATTTATTTCATTCCATTGCTTTTGTATTTATGTATTTTAGTATTGCGCAGTGTTTTAAATTATTTTATACAGCCCCGTCAATATATAATGTGCCAATAACTAAAGGATTTGTTCATGGGAATAGATTAATCACTCTCCCTTTATTTCTGATGGGAACATTTGTTTGGTATATGTCCTGTCTGGTATTGGCCCAAGGATCTGGAAGGATATATGCCGAGTTACCACTGTATTTGTGCATTTTACAATTACCTCACAGTAGGGTGCGTGTAGATAGAAATGTAAATTGTAACCCTCTAGCAACAAATGATTTTGTTACATCAGCAGTGAAAACACAAAGTGTTGACTTGAACATCAGTGATGATGATGATGTTATAGACCAGGATCTGAAATCTAAAATGAAGCCAGAACTTGTTAATTTGCGAAGGTAAGAGCTGTTTTATTTCATTGTTTTTTCTTATATTTTTGTCTCTCTGCATCACTCTGTCTGACTGGCTGTCTCCCTGCCTTAAAGTCTGTCTGTGATGTCATACTTTTTATAAACTCTTACTTCTTTAAACAGTGAAGCTCACTTGCAAAACTGTGTTTGTTGCCTTTAGCAACATTGTTTAGTTGGCTTCAAGAACTGTCTGGCTTGATAGGTTGTTTAGTTGTTGCCTTCAGATACTGTCTGGCTTGACAACTTTGCTTAGTTGCTGGCTTTAAGAACTGTCTGGCTTGACATCTTTGCTTAGTTGCTGGCTTCAAGAACTGTCTGGCTTGATAAGTTGTTTAGTTGTTGCCTTCAGAGACTGTCTGGCTTAACAACTTTGCTTAGTTGCTGGCTTCAAGAACTGTCTGGCTTGACATCTTTGCTTAACTGTTGGCTTGAGGAACACTCTGGGACAACGTGTGTCTAAGTGGCAACTACTGTAGACAGAAGTTCACAAAACAACTGGTATGGAATTTAAGGGACCAGCATTTGCAATAATAACTAGAAAAGACATGGGTTAATATGTCAGCAACCATCAGAGACAGAAATTTAGAAGACGTACAGAGAGTAACTTCATGTTTTTCCACATGTTATAAAGGATCCACTGATTTTCACTTTTTTTTTTTTTCTTCTTCAGCATTCTCAGCCCTTGAGGTTAATTGCTGCAGATATCACCCGCCTCCATTCATCTCTCTGGTAGGTCTTCTCTTTCCAGTTAGTGACACCAAGTGTTTGCAGGTATATCTGGAAATTATCTCTCCATAGCCTTTTTTGTCTGCCTCGTGGTCTACAACAATTCATCTCCCTGGTGTATACAGATTTTGCTTCTCTGTCATCTGACATTCTTTCAATATGCCCCAACCATTTCAGTCTATTAGCTCTCATGATGCCAGTGATCAGTGGTGATTTAAACAGATTATGAATTTCATTGTTGCTTCTCACTCTCCATTCCTCGCTGTTTTGATTCTTTGAGGGGTCCAAAGATGTGTCATAAGACTCTGTTTTCCCAAATCTGTAATGAAGCTTCATCTCTTTTGTGCTCCAAGTTTCAGAGCCATATAAAACCACTGGTCTTATCAACGTTTTAAATATTTTGATCTTGGTGTTGCGAGACAGACACTTTGACTTTAGCAGATGTTAAAGGGCATAGTATACTTTATTTCCAGATTGTATTCTAGATTGTATTTCTTCTCTCAGCATGTTGGAGCAGTTGAAGCTTGCACCCAAGTACTTATGTTTCCATTAGTTTTATTTTCACATTATCAACTTGTATGTGGCCGGAGTTTATATCCTTTCCCTGCTTAGTTATTATCATGTATTCTGTCTTATCTTGATTGATAACTAGTCCCATTTTCTGAGCTGATTCTTTCAAGACAGTCAGTGTGTGATTTTCACTTTAACTTGAATTGTTATTTTCAGGTTTTTTTATTTTGTATTTATTTATTCAGTTTTGTGAAGAATTGAAATGTCTTTAATTCAAATACAGACAGAAGCAACAACCTGCACTACTTTCAAAAGCCAGACAACATCAAGGAAGCTCTTCTGCTGCCTTCACAAACCCACAAGCCAAACAGCTGCAGCCTACACACTTGAGAAGTAAGAGCAATGATCTGTGCTCATTAACAAGGTCATCATATGTCCAATGGCTGCCCTATACATACATGTAGTAGCAGTGGTAGTCATATAGAAATACTAAGTTGGTTGTACTTATTATTAGAAAGCAGATGTGTACCATAACTTCCTAAATCCTGTGCCAGTAAAAATTACCTGAAAAAACATTTAATAACCAGTGAACAGACAATCAGTCCTGCCAAAATCTAGAAACACGCACATGCAGTATATGCTTAAGGCAGCAGCTGCTAGAGATACTAACACAAACAGTCACCACCAGAATTGCATTGTGTTGTTGATGAAAATAAGTACCTAGTCAAGGAGAGCTGGCCACAGACACACAAAATAACTGTTTAAGATATCTTTGCCAACCTAGACGCAAAGCACCTACCCACCATTTTTAGAATATCATGACACAACTGCTGCGCACATTCTGCAGAAATGTATTGCTTACAGTGCTGCACCTAGCACTTAACTCAGCAGCCTAGATAGTGAAACCATAGACTCTAGGCCATATGTGGAAGCTGCAGTAGCTAACTATTGCAAAAAGCAACAACAACAAAACCAAGAGACATACTATCTTGCCTGTGTTATGGGATGATAAAGTAATGCGTGTATGTATGTATGTATTTGTACATACATACATACATATATACATACATACATACATACATACATACACGCATTACTTTATCATCCCATAACACTATGTGTCATTGGGTCACCAGTTTCTGTTGACTGTCTGATCAGCTCTCTCCACGTTTGGCCATCAGTTGCGATGGACCATGGTTGCATGCCTGAGGCCTGTCTAGTCAGTCAGGCTCTGTAACCAGGTCTTTCTTGGTCTGCTTTTTCCACTCTTTCCCTCTACTGAGCCCTGCTGTATTGTTTCTGAGAGGCCATTACTTTTTTCATAAATAGAAGTGAATATAAATTGTTGATGTAGAGAATAACTGGTCAAATGTTTGTGTTCACAATGTCTGGTAATTTGTGAGAATAACTAATAGAGAATAACTAATAAATTGTTTGTGTAGAGAATAACCCATAAATTGTTTGTATAGAAATAACTGATAAATTGTTTTTATTGAGAATATCTGATATCATGTGTGTGTGTATGCATGTGTGTGTTTGTTTGTGGCAAGAATAACTTATAAATAGTTTGTCTTGTTCATCTTCTTTTCCTTCTTATTCTTTTTTTTCCCTTCTTCTGCATTTTCTTTTACAAGTGGAGTTGGCATGATGTGTTGTGGTTTACATCTAGGCTGCAGTATTTTTGCCTTGTAACTTAACATATCAGATTTCAGCAAACTATAAACATTTAATTGTCACTGTTTACAACATGCTTGTTAGAAGATACTGGATCTATTCTCTCCCACCACCCTCCCCCTTTTTGCCACAAGTGAGGTCCCATAATGCAGTTCTTTTGGAGATCTGGTAGTCATCGCTAAGCTACAGTGTTCGTACTTTGTGCAACGCTTTCAGCAGGTGGCCAGCCATTTAGCAGTGAGAGATGCGTATAAGATAAATCCTGATGCAATGGAGTTGATCCATTTGACTTTAAATTTTAAACCTAACATGCACAAAGGCATGGGAAAACCTCTTAATTGTTATGCATTTCCTTGTGCCTTTCAGCTCATTAAGATAGAGTCAGAGTATAGTGGTTAAGAATGTTGCCTTCTATTGAACTTATAGTCTTATAGGTCAGCAGTTGCTGTCAAATGTCTTATCAGTTCCCTCCACCTCTGTCAGTCAGGTGTGGTCGACTTGATGTTTGTGAGTTTGAGGCCTATCCAATCTGCCAGTTTCTGTATCCAGGTCTGCCTTTCCTTCTCTGTCGAACCTTGAAGTATTGTTTCGGAGGGTAGGTAGATCTTATTACATTGCATTTTCCATCTTTTCACATTTGTTAAAAGAAATACATGGTTGCCAATGTGTTGAATAATGATACAAGTCAGTGTGTTGAATAATGATACAAGTCAGTATGTTGAATGATGATACAAGTCAGTATGTTGAATGATGATACAAGTCAGTATGTTGAATGATGATACAAGTCAGTATGTTGAATGATGATACAATGAACTTCATAATTTGTGATGTAGTCTCATATGATATTCCAAGGATCTTCAGAAAGATCTTACTTCAAATGCCTGTTTTTTTTCTTTCAATATGGATTTTGAGGATTACATTCCACAGTGAGATATAACGGTACCAATAGCTAGACTCTAAGCAGTCATATGTTTCTACATTATTTTTGTAATTTTTGTTTTAAATCTCCATAATACATACTGTTTAGAGAAAACTGATTTTGTTTGGGCATTTTGTGACATGATTTCTGGTTTAGACCCTTTGTCACTTAGAATGAGTCCTAGATATTTGAACTGATTCACTTTACTGTGACTGGTTTTTATTTTATCTTTCAGGCTATAAATACAGAGGTTCTTCAGCTCAGCACCATGGCAACATGGCTGTGAAGGAAGACAGAAGGCCACCTACGATCCGGGGCAATGGAAGACTAGTTAATAAACTGGCAAGTAAAGTTGCATAAGAGGGAGCCAAAGAGGACAAAAATGAATGTTTGTTACCTTTCAGATTGGCCCTCTCCCAGACATGTTAACAAAACAACCACTTCGCTATTTATTCCATGTTACACAATCATTCAATCAGGTGCCGCACGGTGACCACTATGTCTTGTAATTACTGCTGACTTTCTGCCAGTACCACTATGTCTTGTAATTACTGCTGACTTTCTGCCAGTACCACTATGCCTTGTAATTACTGCTGACTTTCTGCCAGTACCACTATGTCTTGTAATTACTGCTGACTTTCTGCCAGTACCACTATGTTTACTATGACACATCTAAGCTGTGTATCTCCTGTACACAAATGGGCTATTTATTTCTTTCGATACTAAGCAACAGACTAATTGTTTATAAATTCCTTTCAGGATACTTTAATTGCCCCACTTCGTTCTACTATACACTATTGTTTCATTAGTCATCTTCTTTTTTATAGCCATGCCATATGTCATTAGTAATCATGGACAGATATAATTTAGAAAGGGGGCAGCAATAAATACTTTCAGTAGGTTGCAGTTTATTTCTATGAGAGCAGTGCTCAACGGTTCTCAACCTGTGGAACCCTTTTTTAAGTTGAATGACCTTTTCACAGGGGTCGCCAAAAGCCATCATAAAACAATTATTCATTGAAGTTATGAAGTAGAAACGAAAATAATTGTGTGGTTTGGGGTCGCCACAACATGAGGAACTGTACTAAAGGGTCGCCACGTTAGGAAGGTTGAGAAACACTGCTATAGAAGCATCCTCTGCCTAGCACAGTTAAAAAGGTGAACACTTCTGAAAACTGCCTACCTTGACCTCACGTAACTATGATGAGGGGTGGGGGAGTAGGTTACACTACATCTGCCCATGAGATGTACCACAGGCCGCCAGAGGGAAGGAGAGTGCCTTTCATGCTGAATCTATCAGAATGTGTTGACAATAGGAACTGACTTCTTCTTTTTCTTTTTCTTCTTCTCTTCCATCTTATACCTGATCGAAGTGTTGGGGGGAGATGTAACATTCGTTGATGAGCTCTGTCTCTATTAAGACTGATGTTTATTTCTGTAAGGCTGTTCTTAATGCCATCATTTTATCGTTTCTAAGATCTTCCACTCGCTATATACCCATTAAAATGTTTTAGTGTGGCTCGCTGTGGTAGATAGTATCAGTGATTTCTTCTTAGGAATCCAGACACTTCATTTGTTGTTCTTTGATGACCTGTGGGACTGTCTTTATTCCTAGCATTCGTCTGATTTCGTGATTTCGTATTCTGTCTTTCCTTGAAACTCCTGTAGCTCTTCTAAAGCATTTAATCTCTGTTGTCGCAATTTTACGTTCATTGGAGGATGTAAGTGTCCACGTTTGGCATTGATAGCATAGTGTTGGCCAAAAAATCGATAGAAAAGATACACTTTAGTACGCCGGGGTATCTGCTTGTGTGTCAACAGGGAAGATAGTTACCCCATTACTTGATAAGCTTTGGCGCATCTCAAGCTAATTTCTCTGTCCATTTTTCAGTCGGATGTGAAAACTGCTTTCAAATGCTTAAATTCCTCTATTTGTAGGAACTGACTTAAGCATGAAATTACAACACATTTGAAATCCAGCAGGTTAAGTAAACAAGATGACAGCTACAGTACGTGTGTGGTTCATTTTGGAATTATCTTTTCAGGATGGTTCTATCAACATTTCACCACATGCTCCATACACTTTAACTCTTGACAGTCAGCTCAGTGATCGACCAAGAGATCAAAGTGGTTTCATGGTTCCACTTGCATCACAGGTACGCTAAAGCTTACATGTATTTATCAGGTTATCACGATTCCAACTTCACAGCAAGGATTCACCCCATAGTGACTCTGTTCCTGAGTATTTATATTTGTATTTATGTTTTCTATATATGTAGTAGAGGTATCTTGAGGTAGCTGCTGCATCAGAGCACTGAGCAAGCATGGGAATGCACAGTGACATCGATTGTGATAATATGCATGTGCACATGTATGTATTCTTCTTATGTAAGTGTTTGCTTTATGCCACTTGGTATGTTGTTAGATCTGAAGGCTGGTGCTGCACAACTTGGTAGAATACTGATGCATGATAAGGCAGACGTGGTTAGTGCTTTGTGGGACTTGTTTGCCTTGTAGTACAGTTTGGAGGAGCAGATGGATCACCACAGTCTGGTGAGATTGATGCAGTGGGGAGTAACAAGGGGTTCCGCGCAATGCTCGAGGCTCAGAGGAAAGGCAAGACAGACATTTGATCAAAATGCTACTGACACCATTAGTATTGGAACTCTACACTGGCTGCTAAAGATGGAGACGGAGCATTTATGGGAATGCCCCGAGTGCTGTGATGTTGGTTCTTGAATCAACTCAACATAGTCTAAAGTTCAGTGATCCTTTTGACAGTCTTTTTTAAGTGTTCCTTTACCCGTTGGCATTTCTATGTTCATGTTGTAGGCTTTTGCTGTTGGCATCACGGAGTTCATTCTCATCATGTAGTCAAAACATTTCAGTCCATATGTCTCAGTGAATTTAATCGTGGATGTTGTTCCTATAGTTCTGCTACTTTCTTCATTTCTCACAGTTTCTTCCAGTTTTATTTGCAGCCCTTCTCAAACATCTCATCTAATCTTATATTCCTCATTGTTAACATGCCATGGTTGTATTTCTTAGAAAACAGTTAAGCTGCTGTAGCTTCTTCTTCTTCGCATTCACTGACAGTAAACTCTGGCAAGCAGTTCTAATTGTTCGTCTACTTGTCGTCTTTAGTCATGTTTTGCATGCACTTCCATTTTACAGATCTGGCTTATTGTTGTGCAGACTGTTGGTCCCTCATATCTCAGGTGTTCCTACTTCAGAGAAAACACCCCTGTATATTTGACTTTTGCTACATGCTGGTTAGAGGACAGTGGGTCTATATTTCTTTAATGAGAGTGATTTGTTACATAAGATATTTTTCATCTTCTAAAATGCTGCCTTTGTCTGGCCAATTCTGCTCTTAATTTCTGTCACACATGCTCCATCTGATGTTGTGATGCTATTTCTTCTTCTTCTTCGCGGTCACCAGCTGTAAACTCTGGCGGAAAGTTCTGGTTGTTCATCCACTTCTGGACTGCAGTCCCGTTCCAAAACTTGAGTGTTGCGTGTGCATCCGTTTTACAGATGACTCATTTGTGTGACTGCTGGTTCCTTGCCTCTCAGGCAGATGCACTCCGACTTCGAAGGAAGCTCCCAATTAGTCGACTCTTACAACATACTTTTGGGTAGGCAGTGGTTCTATTCTTGTTTTCCCTATAATAGGGCCCCGGAATCCACACAGGGAAGGTATTTGTTTCCCAGATACTTGAATTTATTGCCTTTTTTAAGAACTTTTCCTTCTCTTGCTATGTAACGTTTAAGAGTTTTCTTCTTTGATATAACCATTGTTTCTGTTTTCTCTCTAGTACAACAATGTCTAATAGTTGTTGTAGGTCTTCTGTTTTTTCAGCTTTTAATACTGTATCATCAGCATAACAAAGATTGTACATATTATAAACCTCTAACTAGTATTCCTGGTCTATCCTTTACCTCCATAGTTATTAGTTCTCTATAGAGAGAGAAGAGATCACACCAACAGTAAATAATCTGGAACTACCTTTAAGCCTTTCACCCAGGGGTGAATGCTAAACAAAAAAATGGATAATAAACCTGTGGGAATTCCCAGAAACAACCCTTTAAAAAAAATCATTTTATTTTTAATTTTTAAAACAAATTGTTTATTTATCAACATTTTTTTTTCCTGACACATCTTCATTCACTGGTCTGTGTCACAACCAGAAGTAATTAGATTTAGTCATCAGACAACAGGGTTCAATTTTTCAGGGGGAATTAAACATTTGTTAAGCAGGGCAAAATGTTCTGTAGACATGAACCCATCTTGAACAGTTAAAAATCCTCACCTGCCCTTCTTCCAGTGCTAGAATTGTGTGAGAGGAAATAAAATCAGTTTCCATTTTTATATTCTAATTTTCTAGAATTGTACTAAATTTACTACTTCTCTATTAGTACCCCTGACAGTACGCTAATCTGCAAACCAATTTTTTTTTTATTAAAGGCTTGAACTGTGATGTGTATTTTCAACTAGCCATCAGCATGAGATCTAGAACCATCGACAGCTAGTATTGGTCCCTGTTATCTTCATGGCTGGTCTTCCAGCAAACCTTTGGAAACAGAAGTATCACAAGCAGTGAATTATTACATCTGAACATCAGTGATTGATATCTTGCTAAACTCAGAACAACTCACTGTGTGCTTCTTGAACATTCCAAGGATAATATAATGTCCGGGGTGTCATCTATTACAGACAAATGCTGTATCAACCCTTTGTCTGTAAGCTTTGGTTTACTTACCTCTGTCCCATAATTTAAAAAAAAAAGTAAAGATCCCTTTACACGCCCTTAGGCGCATCGGGCATATGGGAAGAGCACCCATATTTTTACAGACCAATCGGCACAGCTGTGTTAAATTGTGTGTAATACCTGTTCAGAGTTTAGTATCTATTGTTTTTAACTTCTCCTCCTTACAATAGGAGTAATTTAACCCTTTTACCCCAGTGACCTAAAAAAAAGCAAAACCAGGCTCCTGTATACTTTCCATTCTTTGGATATTCCTGAAACAAAAATCTTTAGAAAAAAAAAATTAACATTTCGCACATGATATCCATACATAAAAAAAGAACTTGCACAACATCAGTTTGTCATCCAAAACACAAATACTACAGAGTAAGGCGAGGAATAAATGAAAAATGGAGGCAGTATACAGTCAGCTTGCTTACATTTATTAGTAATCATTCTAGTATAACACTTGCTTGACCTTGCGACACAGTCACAGGTGGGAACAGAGTGGCTGTGTGCCTATATATATATTTTTTTTTTTAAATAAGGTTGAGCAGTTAGTCTGTGTGCACCAGATATAACTATTTTATTAGGTTGAGTTGGGTGCCTGGGATTTGCTCCTCTTAGGCTGACATTCAGAATGTGATAGACCTTCAAGTAGCAGAATTTTGTGTGGGAAAAATGGGGGGGGGGGGGGGGGGGGGGGGGGGGGAGGGGGAGAAAAAACTGACAAGGTTAAGGATTGAAACTAAAAGTCTTTGTCATATTCTAGGTCATGACATTATGAAGTGTGGTGACGACTTCTTTCCCATAACAATTCTTGTACCATTTTGTATGAGACTGAGTCAACAGCCTGGTAGTATTATTGGTAAAATAAAAACTGGTTGCTATTTAAATTTGAACACAGTCGGTACCATGGAAGGTTCAAAACGGACAAGGACAAATGTAACATAGGTGGATACCAAACAACGGCATCAACATTACAGGACTCACATGGATGTATTGTTTGGGCTGTAGGAGTAATTCTACTGGAAAAAGGAGACATTCTGAGGACCATTTATGAATGAATGCTGATAGAAGGTTAGATGAAATCACATGCGTAAGAATGTGTGAACATCGAATTAAGTGTGGATCTGGCAAAATGGGATGTATGAGAGGAGGAGAACAGTGATTCAGCAATGAAGTTATGTTACCATAATTAAAACATAAGACAGCAGTCTTGTAGACTGAACCCACATCGGGATAGCCGTAAGATTCCCATAACTAAAACACACAACAGCACACTATTCTATTATGTTAAAACTAGTTGCATATCCTTCACAGGATATTTCAGAAACAACCGCCATTTTTTTGGTCTGTTTGTGATGTCTGTCTTTTGCTTCAACATTGTGAACACACAATTCTGTGGTGCCAGGTTCGATCCTAACTGCAGGCCATATGGCAGCAGACCTGCTGGTGTTGGTTTCAACAGTGGGATCAAGAGCCAACCATTCAGTGGCTGCTGAACATAAAATTGCCTGGTGAAATCATAAAGAGCCAAAAATGCTGGGTGAGATGACCCTGCTTTGCATGGTGGCCAAGGGTCACAGCAAGCCGAGCAGGAAAGCCGTGCAAGAGACAACGGCACAAAATACTCAAGACTGGAGAGAGAAACTAGGAAAAGCCAGAGGTTGGCTCTTGGTCAGTTGCTTACAAAAGTTTGAGAAAGATGGTTTAGATGTAGTTTAACTGCAGTGTTTTAAACATTGTGTGAATGATTATTAAGGGATTAATGTGGATGGGAGCAGCGATGGCTGTGATTGAATAAACTGTGGTTGAAACAAGAGGAATAATCGGGAAGATAAACTGGCAGAATTTACATCAGAAACTTAATGTTGTTCTGCGTTATTAATTGTAGACAGTTGTGTTTGTTCCAATGTAGGTAGCTGACAGCATCAGCATCATCATTACACTGGAGTTGGTTTGGCAACATCCAGTAATGGATACATATCTAAGTTTTGTTGTTGTTGCGATTTTACTAGGCAGTTTCACATTTGTTAGTTTTGCTGCTGTTTTCTGAGCAGACCATCACAGACTCTGACAGCCATTATATTACTATAACCAAAATGCAGTTCAAAACACAAGCCATTATGTTATGACATGAAACAGAATTAATGCTTTGAATATGTTGATGTGTCACAGGGTTCACATAATATTTTATATTATTTACATTCTTTGTGATATGGCTGTGATACTTACATACTATGTGATATGGCTGTGATATTTACATACTATGTGATATGGTTGTAATATTTATTTGCATATTATAGTATTTTTTGTTTTGTTTACTGTTTATGTAAATTCTGTGTGTGTGTACACGCACACACATGCACACACACACACACATGCATGCACGCATGCGCTTGCATGTACATACACGCACACACACACACACACACACACACACACACACAAGCATTTGTACACATGAAAGAAGAAGTAAAGATATGCACTGAAACACAGGTAACATGCAAACAGACACACACATATTTGTGTAAGTATTGCACTATTGCAATCCCCTAATATTTTAGAATAGTCTAGTAAAGTACTTGTATACTCTGCACAATAAATATGTGTATAACATATAGTTGATACACTCTGATAATTCTAGTTACCTTTTACAAACTTTGTTATAATTTCATAATTCTATACTTCTTTTGTTTTTAACAAATTGTTTAAATTTTATGATTCTACATTTTTTTTTTTGGCAAACTGTTCTATCTAACATTATATATT
The DNA here is from genome assembly GCA_905116865.2 of Candidula unifasciata. NCBI lineage: Eukaryota > Metazoa > Mollusca > Gastropoda > Stylommatophora > Geomitridae > Candidula > Candidula unifasciata. Next base: position 462,879 of record CAJHNH020002024.1, read on the forward strand.
TTACACTTTTTCATGTTTAACGGATACTTATATACAATATTGTCACCCAGTTGATTTCACTTTTGCCAAAATGATGCATTGTATTTTTTTTTACAATTAGATAGAAAGTCTATATACCATATATTTATTTATTGTATAAACTCAGTATTAAAATAAAATGCCAAACACTGAAATCCTGGTAACTAGATAATCCAGATTTGTAAAATGTATGGAAAATTTTAAAGACTGAACAAAAAAAAAGAATTATTCGGTTGCTACAGAAAATTGCGCGAAACAGTCTTCACATTTTCAAACATGCGCACAAAAAGTAGCGGTGGGAAAAAAATCTTATTTTCTTGACTTTAGATCAGATGTGTTAAGCCACAAAGACGTAGATGTTGCAGCCACGCTGTAAATCACAACCCAACATGCCAGCCACCATTTTAAGGGCAAATACAATAGATGTAGAAGAAGAAAACGTGCAGTAAATCTGGCTCCATAATTTGATTGACCAATTTCAGTCAGTGGGTATGTAGTCAGCATCATCAATTTAACATCATTAATTCTACTTCCTAACAAAATAACTTTGTCCTTATTTTAGATTGGGTTAACCTGGGAGCCCCGGTCATTTTTTTAACATGTCCTTGATGGATGTATAACACATTACCACCGGCCTGAGCTAAACTAGCACAGTAGCTAGCTGCTTGCCTATTGGCCCAAAGGTTCTGGGTTTGAATTTACATCATATTCTATTTTTTACAACTAACTTGGCCTTCTGTGTCGACCTACCTCACAATGGAAACCAGAAAATGTCCTGGGAAATAGAGGCAGCTGACATGATCATAATCCTTTGAATACTGATTGGTTTATTTAAAAAGTCGGCTCTGTGGCTAAGTCGATGCGAACGCTTCGTAATGCCGGTATGCCGGGTTCTATCCCAGCTGCAGGCCATACGCCTTGCGTTGGTTTCAACAGTGGTATCAGTGGGCCGACAATCCAGAAAGCAATGGCAAACTACTGGACGTAAATTTGCCTACAAAAACCACACAACAGCCAGGGGCTGTTGGGGTTGGTTCTGCAACTAACTAACCTATTTTTAAAAAATGGAAATAAGAGTCTAATATCATGTGTCCTTTGATTTTGCAGTGATGCAGATTTCTTTTGACATTGGCTCGCAGGTCAGTCCAGTCTAAAATGGGTACTAGGTAATGTCCTTGGTAGTAAATATGGCTAGTGTGATGTTAGTCCACTGTGTGCCACTTATGTGAGAAGGGTCCTTTGTTTTCCTTCTCTTTTTTTTTTTTTCAACTTTTTTCCTAAGGATTACCACATGCCTCATTGGCATGTAAAAAGCCATTATTATTTTACCCCTCGTCTTTTAGGCAAGAATGCTAGCCACTCGACTACTGCAGCTTTTCCCAAACCATCCATTGCACAGGCTTCAAAATGTCAAAATCATTTCAGTGGGGATTGAAATCTGCTACTACTGGGCAGTCAGGCAAACATACTAAACCTGTTGTCTGCTATTTAAGTTAGTGCTCCATCCCCAAACTCTGTAGCAATCATATCTAGTATTGATGAACAAATAAATTTTCTAAATGTTACAGCAACAGTTTTTTTTTTTTTTTTATGAACAAACCAGCAAAATATATTTGTTTCCACCTCATGTGATAGAGGTCCCAGGTTCAGGCCCCAATGACGGCTGGGATTTTTTCAAGTGGACTTCTAGTAATTTCCTCTGGTCTCTAGGTAGTAAGACTGGATGCTCGTGTTTATTGTTGCGCACGTAAAAAAAATCCGTCATCAGTTGAAAATTGAAAAGATTTGCCTAATGGCACTGCCCAAGCAAAATTTTGAGTTAAAGATCTACCCAAAATATTTCAGGATCCTCACCAGTGCTAAGGAGCTCGTGCACTGCACTAAGCTACTTTGTACTCAGACTTCAATTTGAAGCAGAACGAGCACTTGTGGGTAACTACCCGTGTGCCATGATGTTGATCCGTTGTTCAAACCTCAAGTGCACTGTTTTGTCCCTAGGGACTGATGGGGCTTACAGAGATCTCTATAGTGCACTGCCTTGTCCCTAGGGACTGGTGGAGGCTTACAAGAGAAAGCTATTCTTCCAATTCTTTCATCACCCATCTCTTGCTCACCTACTTCTGACCTTTTACTGCAGCATGGTTTCAGTATGAGCGTTATGTCTTTTGATGTAGCCATAATATTTCATCCCTTTTTATTTATTTCATCAATTAGCTTTTTCATTATAGTCTCTCTAAAACCATTGTATTAGGGGAGGGGGGAGGGGGGGGGGGGGGTTGCAGGAAAACTTCTCATCTGAGCCATTATGGTGTAGCAGCTAGACACTCACCTATGGATCTGAAGGTCATGGGGTCAGGTTCTAATGCAGCTAGACTGTATCTTGGCTCTTAGGTCGATGCAGCCTTAAATGGGTACCATGCAAAGTCTGAAGAAATAAAGGCGGCTAGCGAGATGTTAAACACATCACCCACTAAGTGCCGAATGGTCTATAAAATACTGGTCTAGCCCTGTGTGCCTAGAGGTGTGGAAAAGGGTCCTGTATTTGTAAATTCATCTCCATGGCCTCAGGTCAGCTTTCTAATTACATGTCAAATATTCAGATTTCTGAATTTTTAAAACTAAAATGGGTTATCCAAAACCCGAATGGACCCACGTATACATCAATAGATCATTGGAGGGAGCAGAGAAAAATGGTAATCATCATGTTGCAAGAGTGGACCACAGCAGAAATGTCATGCGCCTTCGGAAAACTCTCAACAAACTTCAGAGCAGAGCAGCAAGCAATTATTGATTCAGGCAAAGTGCTTTAGGAAAGAAAAATTAAAAACAGCAACATTGTTTCCTTTATGACTGCATGTCAGTCCATAAGGTGACTAAGAGGAATTCACGAGACAACATGGAAAGAGAATTGACCCGCCAGCTAAACAGACTCACAGAAAACAATCAGATCATTCTCCAGTGGATCCCAGCTCACTGCAGCATACCAGGAAATGAGTTAGCAGTCTTGCTAAAAATGGAACAAAGGAGAAACAACATACCCATCCTTTGTCGTTGCCAGAAATCAGAACACTTATCAAGGGAAAATACAAGGAACTGTGGAGAGAACAAACTAACAGTAAACATCCACAAGACCCCATCAGCCAGCACAACAGAAAGCAACATACAACAATTTTCCGTCTACGAACAGAACACTGCAGGCTCAACTACCACATGCATAAAATAAAGATTGTACAGTCCCCACAGTGTGCCTGTCAAACAGGACCCCAAACACATGAGCACATTCTGCAGACCTGCCCAATTTACATACAACTTTGAAAAGACATCTGGCCTCAAGAACAAAGCTATGGGGAACCATGAAGGACCTGCTACTGACATGAGAGTTCATAGAGGCAACCCACCTGATGGTCTGATCTGAGCATACGAAACCAATCGCAAAGAAGAAGATGAAAAAGAAACTTAAATGACATACAATTCTTAACAGAAACAGTCTTTTCATGCGAGATATCACAAACTGTGATATATTATGAGTATCAGTTGTTGTTTTTTAACCTTCAAAAACTGATTAATAAGAAAACAACGACAACTGATAATGAAATTTCCTATTTCTTCTTTTTTTTTTTTCAGTCAGTATCTTGCTAAATAATTTTATTTAAAATAGTAAACACTTCAGGGTTACAATTTATCAAATGTAAAGAAATACAAACGTAAAACAGTTTATATTTAAAAACATTTTCATTAGTGGATTGGATTGAGACTGCTGAGCAGTTAGGACTCTGGTCATTCACATCTTCAGACATGGGTCATGACCCTGGAAGGCCAACCTGGCAACCTAGTAATATTTTGGGAGAAGTCATTGTAGCACATTGGCTAGACACTCACCTTCCATACAAAGGTCATAGGTTCACATTTACACAAAAACTTACCTTGACTCCAAGGTCAACTCTACCCATTATACTAAAAAATGCGTGGCAAGCATAACAAACACACAAAAACCAGGCCGGATGCCATTGTTTTCATTAACCAGTCATCACTTGACAGGTTAGCACTCGCCTAGCTGCCTTTACTTCCCATATATCTTCTTGGTACCCACTTTAAGCTAGGTCGACACTGAAACCATTTTTTAAAATAAATTTTTATTGTTTTCATTTTCACCTTAGTGATCATCATACTGGCAAGTGAGTGAGTGTGTATTTTGTTTCCATAACCACCAGAAATGTTAATTGTAAAAGGCACACACAAAAACTGGCCATGAAATTTCTTTCTAATTAAAATAACACATTAAATACTTACATGTTTTAGTTTGATTATTTCAGTGTATAAATGCATACATGTTTTAGTTTCATAATTTCAGTGTATAGATACAGGATTTAAAATACGCAGACACTGTGAAATGTCTTTCAGAACATGTAGCTCACTGACCTAGAAAATATGTCACATTAAGACAGATAATTTGTGCTTGGTAACAGGCTACGTGAAGTCATGGCAGCAGATGTTGGATGAACGTGGTGTGCAGCTGAGAAGATGTCAGTACTGGTCTGCACTTCAACTGTGCTAGGCAGAGAACACCTGTTTTTGCACAATGGTTGGGACAACCAGCCCAGTGTGGATACTGCTCTTACACAAAGAAATTGCAACCTGCTAAAATATTTTGCAAAAAAAATTCATGTCTGTAGTATGTTTACTGAACATGAATGACTTTAAAAAAAGTAAAGTTCCCTTTTCACGCCTTTCGGCGCATCGGGTATATGTGCAGAGCGTCCCATATTTTTACAGACCATCAGCACTCTGTGGGTAATGTGGTCAGCATTACGCCAGCTGTCTTTACTTTCCCAGGACAACCCATCCTGGTACCCATTTTAGGCTGCGTCGACCTGCGACGTCCCATACCACGATAAAAATCCACGCAGCCTGCAGTGGGTTTCGATCGTGGTATGCTGGCTTACAAGTCGGACTCGCAACGCCTTAGCCACGGACGCCTCATGAATGACTTTAAGGAGAGTTTAATTGAAAGCAGAAGTAGAGGATGCTTTACACCACATGTAGAAATGTAAATCTCCAGAGTCAGAAAGCATCACTATTGAAGAATTAAAAAGCTGTTGGTGAACTGGGCATAGAACATTTGACAAAACTGTTGAATGATATTTGAAACAGTGGATGTATACATAGAAGATGCAGTTCCCAGAAACCAACGCACAGGCCGACCTTCTCAGTGCTGGATACAGGACAGTGAAGGTACACTAACTATGAAAGCACACAGGCCAACCTTCTCAGTGGTAGATACAGGACAGTGAAGGTACACTAACTATGAAAGCACACAGGCCTAAAAAAAACTGGCTAGATAAAGAGAGACTTTTGGTGTGCCAAGCTACGTTCTGTAAAGGACATGCTGTCTGGTTAACTGGATTTATACCTGAATACCTTTTGAAATAGCTTTCCATACCTTTATTAAAAAGACCTCATTCAGTCCATTGTGGAGAACATCAATCAGCCTAATGAGTCATGTAATGTGAATAATAATGAGAATTAAAAAGATAATAATAAAGTGCAAAATTAAACCATAAATTGGAGTGAAGCAGTATTATTTTGTTGAAGGTAAAGGCACAAACTACTCATATTTATCTTGAGAACACTGACAGAAAGAATGATTGACATAAACAGAGTTATGTATTTATTTGTGCTTTTTTTATTATACTGAAGCAGTTGATAAAGTAAAATATTAAGAAGTTATTAGAAATTTTAAAAACCTCAAACACTGATGTAAATTTGTGGAAATATTTTTTTTCAAAATATAATGGCAACAAAAAGCAGCCATACAAATTGACAACCAAGTGACAACTTTTCAAAACAATGAGCAAGGTTACTGTCACCTAGTTTGTTTAGTTTGTGCAGTGAAATAACAATAATGGGATCCGTAGGTATGCAAGGAATATCGGTTGATGGGTATATTGTGAACAATCTGTGATATGGTGATGATATAGTTTTGGTCGCTGAAAATTAAACACAACTGCAAGAAATGATGGATACAATTGTGACAAAATTTCAAAACAAGGATCTTCATGTGAACAGTAAAAAAATGGAAGTGATGGTAATTATTAAAAAAAGTGGACCCTCTAGAAAGCAGCATCAAAGTCAATGGGAAAACAGCCTCCAGGTTAATCTGGATACAATTAAAACCTTATTACACTTGGGTCTGAGTTTTAAATATTGGAGTTTTATGGGGTTTTTTTTTTTTTATGTAGATACAATTAAAACCTTATTACACTTGGGTCTGAGTTTTAAATATTGGAGTTTTATGGGGTTTTTTTTTTTTTATGTAGATACAATTAAAACCTTATTACACTTGGGTTTGAGTTCTAAATATGGGAGTTTTATAGTTTTTTTTTTTTTTATGTAGATATAATTAAAACCTTATTACAATTGGGTTTTAGTTTTAAATACTGGAGTTCTTTTTTAAATCTGGATACAATTAAAACCTTATTACAATTAGGTTTTAGTTCTAAATATTGGAGTTTTATAGGTTTTTTTTTTTTATGTAGATATAATTAAAACCTCATTACACTTGGGTCTGAGTTCTAAATATTGGAGTTTTATAGGTTTTTTTTTTTTAATGTAAATATAATTAAAACCTTATTACAATTGGGTTTTAGTTTTAAATACTGGAGTTCTTTTTTAAATCTGGATACAATTAAAACCTTATTACACTTGGGTCTGAGTTCTAAATATTGGAGTTTTATGGGGGGGTTTTTTTATGTAGATACAATTAAAACCTTATTACACTTGGGTCTGAGTTCTAAATATTGGAGCTTTATGGGGTTTTTTTTTATGTAGATACAATTAAAACCTTATTACACTTGGGTTTGAGTTCTAAATACTGTTCTTCCATTCTCTCATGTAAACTAGATGGAAGTTTACTGTAAGACGTTAGATGGAATTTTTTTTACCATAGAGGGCTTGATAATGACTTTCTTTCATTGTGGCTCACTTCATGGTGGCTTACTTCATGGTGGCTCACTTCATGGTGGCTTACTTCATGGTGGCTCACTTCATGGTGGCTTACTTCATGGTGGCTTACTTCATGGTGGCTTACTTCATGGCTTACTTCATGGTGGCTTACTTCATGGGCTTACTTCTTCATGGTGGGCTTACTTCATGGTGGCTTACTTCATGGTGGCTTACTTCATGGTGGCTTACTTCATGGTGGCTTACTTCATGGTGGCTTACTACATGGTAGCTTACTACTTCATGGTGCTTAGCATGGTACTTCATGGTGGCTTACTTCATGGTGGCTTACTTTCATTACTTCATGGTGGCTTACTTCATGGTGGCTTACTTCTTACTCATCATGGTTACTCATGGTGGCTTACTTCATACATGGTGGCTTACTTCATGGTGGCTTACTTCATGGTGGCTTACTTCATGGTGGTGGCTTACTTCATGGTGGCTTACTTCATGGTGGCTTACTACATGGTGGCTTACTTCATGGTGGCTTACTTCATGGTGGCTTACTTCATGGGCTTACTACATGGTAGCTTACTACATGGTGGCTTACTTCATGGTGGCTTACTTCATGGTGGCTTACTTCATGGTGGCCTACTTCATGGTGGCTTACTTCATGGTGGCTTACTTCATGGTGGCTTACTTCATGGTGGCTTACTTCATGGTGGCTTACTTCATGGTGGCTTACTTCATGGTGGCTTACTTCATGGTGGCTCACTTCATGGTAGCTTACTTCATGGTGGCTTACTTCATGGTGGCTTACTTCATGGTGGCTTACTTCATGGTGGCTTACTTCATGGTGGCTTACTTCATGGTGGCTTACTTCATGGTGGCTTACTTCATGGTGGCTTACTTCATGGTGGCTTACTTCATGTGGCTTACTACATGGTGGCTTACTTCATGGTGACTTACCTCATGGTGGCTTACTTCATGGTGAATTACTTCATGGTCTTCACAAAAGAGGTTTATTCAATGACCTTCTGTTAGTTAATCAACTGACTGTCCTCATCCCACATCAGACAGGTCCATAAATGCTCAGATCCCATCTTCAGTATCTCCCTCAGCTCACTGGGACTTCTTCTTCTTCTTCGCGTTCACCAGCTGTACACTCTGGCGAAAGGTTCTGGTTGCTCGTCCACTACTGAACTGCAGTCCTGCTGACTGGGACTGATAACACTAGTTCTGTATTGGTCTACTATTCTTCTTTGGCTATCTGTATAGTGTTCCAGTTCCACCTCTTTTTACATAAGTTCTTGTAAATTACATTGCTACGTAGAGGATACGATGTTGTGACAATTAGTGAGGACTGTTATCATAGCACTCTGGTCAGATCCATAGGTGCTCGAATCTCCTTCTCAATAGTTCTGCAAGAGTGTTGTTCTGTGTTGATTAATCAGACAGCTTGTGCCCCTTTGTGAAATGTTCATATATGGCTTTCCAGAATGCCACCCATGTCTACCAGCCCGGACAAGAATACTGAGTCCTGCTTTTTGTCATGATCTTCTCTGAGATATGCAGCTCACATGGTGTTGATGACATCATTCCTGTCCAGTGCTGGGCTAGTCGTGGTAACCTCCTTGTCTGCCAGATATTCCGCACGATCATTGAATGCCTGCATAGCCTGGCACAAAGGTTAGGCAAGTTATTTGTGAAGCCTATAATGAGAGAGTCCCTTCATATTTGATGAAGCCAGCCTGGATTTTCTTGAGTATATTCACTGAATTTGTTGTTGTTGTTGTTCGTCTATCACAAGTGATCAGGACCACTCTTTCTTTCATCCATCAGGAACTGAATGTTCGTGAGTCCGGAGGTGACTATTAGTCTATTACGTGCTCTGAAGAGTCTAGGACAATGTCTGTAGATAAAAGGCCTGTTTGGCAGGTCTTTCTGGCCCATCTTCACTGCTAAGCTGCCCTTGATCTAGATGCATCACAGGTAGTTGCACCATTTCAGATATAAGTGCCCCATAAAGTACGGTCTTGTGCTGCAGCCTCCCAGGTTTAAGGGTTTATGCTGAATTTGTAGTCACAATTTGATGTGTAAGTACAGCTGTAGCCAATGTATATCAATATTGTGCTATCTTTGCCTGTCCACAAATTTAATATTCTTATTTCAATGTGCTCATCATCACTACTGTTTTCTACTATTGCACCGTGTTATTTTAGAAAACAAGTTATTTATTCTTTAAATTTGAAACCCCTCAAAATGGCTACCCAAAAAATGGTCACCCAGGAAAACCTTTTAACTTTTATCAGCTGAGGCATAGACAATTTTCAAGAGAAAAGTTATAGTAGTACATTAAGTATGCCAAGTAATAGTGCTTCAAGTTTAGATGAAACAAGTAAAAATAAATATGTTGATACTTTAAAAATGTGCAATACAAACCCAAAAAAAAGGAGAACAAAGATATCCTTTGATAGGCATTTCAACAAAGACTTTTTAAAGCTTGGTTTCACTGTAACCTCTGGCATGGCTATTTCTATAGTATTTTCCTAAATTATGTCAAATGATATTATGGCACCTTCCAAATATGCTCATCATTTTCATTCAAAGCATATCAATGTAATTGATAAGCTATGGGGATTTTTCCTAAGTTTACTGGATCAGATGAAAATTCAGGGAAGTCGAATGAAGATTAGTTGCAAAGGTGCCGAACCACTCGTGATGGTGAGCTATCATCAAAGCTCATCCTGATTAATACTTATTTGCACCTCTCCGTGTTTATCCTAGAAACTCCCTGTGCGGGTTCTGGAGCTCTTTTGTGGGGAAATCAAGAACAGGCCCACAGCCTCCCTAAAAATAAAAAAGCATGCCATAAGAGTAAACTAACTGAGAGCTCATGTGAAGTGGGAGTACATCTTCCTCGGAGTCAAGGAGTCAAGGAACCAACAGTCTGCACACACATAAGCCAGATCTTGAAAATGGATGTTCATGACGGCTAGTGATAAGTTATTGCTCAAGCTTCTTGATTACTTGCTCTTCAAATATGTTAAAACAAAATGTTTTTCATTGTTGAGAAGTTAATAAAAACACTGGTATCTTATATATCATATGAGAAATTGTAGGTCCTCAAGCCACTACAAAATTGGAAGCCTTATTGTTTTAGGACACAAATATTCAGAAGAGAATTTGAAAAACAAAAACTATGATAACTAACAACGGAAAGGAACACAACCAACAGTGAACGCCTCAGTTAACAAAGATATATCGGAACAAGTATCAAGTTTCTTTTATCTTAGACACATAATAACAGATAATGACAGAAGTGAAACAGAAATTAAAAACAGAATAGGAATTGCTGAAGCTATCTACAATAAGATGCAAAAATATTGACAGATAGAGAGGCGTAGAACACATTAAATATGAAAATCGTCAAATGTTATGTACACTATACCCTACTGAACTTGGGCAATAAACAGGCAACTAAAAATGTCTCTGGAAACAAAAACAGTCAAACACAGAGGTTGTAGAAAGTGAGTAAAAAAGAGGTTTTGTAAAAGAAATAAAAAATGCCACACTGAAAGGCATAATACTCCTTTAAAACCCGTACTGGAAGCATACAACGAACAGCACTACTGCCCTAGAGCAAGAGGCAGACCGAGAGTACGATGGATAGACAATATATCAGAGATCCTGAGGCAACACAGACTAACAACAACACGTGCAACACACCTGGCCCAGGATAGAAAACTGCGACTCCCCACTACGCTGTGAGGCAATTGTGGACAAGACAAGACAAGACAACACAAGACTGGAAGGAAAATTCGAAGGCATGACAGCATGAAGTAGACAATAAGACAAGTCGGAGGAGAACATCAAGATTTGGATGAACAGCAGTCTGAGAGTGTACAACCAAGACAAAAGATAAGTGTGTTGAAGATAATTTTCAGCCAACCTTCATTCTGGAGATGGCACCCAACTGACTGCTTATTTCTCACATCACAAAAGTTGTAAGTCTCGGTAAACCAACAAACCCACTCACACTGGACACCATGTGACTTTGTAACCCTAGGGTGTCCTGAAATAACAGTTTGATATAGTTGAATAGGGTTTATAGGTTTAGCTCCAGCTAGATTCATATCAGATAGTGGCTATTTGGGTCCCTGTGTTTAAAGCTTTCAGACAGAAATCCTAGATGGGAAATCTGTTTTAAATGTCTCAACAATTATCTCCCAGCATTCTGTAAAATGTACCCTCTAAATTGTTAATCTCATAACCAAGAAAACAAAGGTGCTGACCTTATAATTTAGTGTTATACGTTAAATCTTTAGCATTATTCTCATAATCAGATGTGAAAGCTTCATTTGTACTTCCATATTTTGGTTTGCTAACATCAGTATGTTCACCATTCTTTTCTGGCATTTTCTCGAGTGGTGAACTTGTTACCCTGTTTGGATTTTTCCGCCACAGAGCTGTAACTTCTTCAAATGTTTTTCCTTTGGTCTCAGGAACTACAAAGTAGGTGTACAGGAAAAATAACACCAGTAGCACAGTGAAAGGCAAGAATGTGTAGTCTTTCAGTGCCTCCTGCAAGAAATATAAGTCAGATTTGTAAGGTAGAGTCCTGTGAACAAACCAGGTTCATGCAACAACAACAATAAAATAAATATTCTTAATATTAACCCTTTCTCTCATAGAAGCTGCAAAACCGAAACTTCTGCTGGGTCCAATTTCCAGTAAATGTAACATTTCAGACTCATCTATAGTGACCAGTTTACAGAATGCATAGATAATGTTACCGGCTGTTTTCACGCCTGCGCAAATGTTTAGGACGTCAGGATATGAATATGTTAACAAAAAATATCATAAAGGAGGTTTTCCTTTTCTAAAGCCAAATTGGCGTCAAATTTTCCCACATTGGTAGAAGTCTTGAGGTCACTGCATGATGTCACTTGATACATATGTTTTTAGGTCCTGGGAGTGTATTCCATTTAATGCTTTACCCTGTTTGTGTTTACTGATTACTCACTTTAAAAAAAAAAAAAAAAAGACATTCCAACACACATGAAAAATCATGTGTAGATCAATTACTTTTTTAACACATTCATTAGTGACTTGTGTAAAATCATTTGTAAGGATACTTTCTGGAAGTCTGATGTGGTCATGCCCGAATATTATCTATTTCCTCTCGGCTCCCATTGTCATAATCATTACAACATTAAGTATAGTCTCATGGCTCCGTTGAAAGTGTTTATCCTAACACTAAACACCAAATATGTTATCTTAGGCCATGTGCACATGTGAACTGGCACCTGAGATCATGTCCTCTAAGACTGTCCCAAGAACAACATATCAAGGCAATACTTTTGGCCAAGAGAAACATCTGTGCAAGTCAAACTTTACGGTCGCTGGGTGAATTACAAAAGACAGTAAACTTCATCTAGAGACAACATTGCAGATATAGATAATCTATTTCAAGCGAACGAAAGAAGAAGAAGTTATCTTAGCTCACCTGGCACATTCACTGTAATACTAATAATTATATATGGTGGCCTCTCTTTAAGAAATTCATTGCAATACTAACAAATATTTTCACTGACCATATTTATACCAACATTTAATAACTTTCTGGTCCCACGTAACATGATCATCCCAGCACTAAGCACTATGTTATTCTTCTTCTTCTCCTTCTTCTCTTCCACCTTTTACCCCATCGAAGTGGGGGGGGGGGGGGGGGGGGGGGGGGGGGGGAATGTAATACTATGTTATTTTGGCTTTTTTAATCTGTTCCTAACAAATTCATCACGTATAATTATTATCTCACGTTGTTAGCAAATATCATGAATAATCAGAAAGTAAATGCTTGCGCTGAGCTGAGCTGAGCGCTGACATCATAGCACTCAGAACATACCCATAATGGCTCCAGCCTCATCTTCAGCAGCCAATGAAGAGTTCCAGTGCTGATGGTACCAGTAGCAGTTTGATTATACATACGTCTTGCTTTTCCTTTGGCTGTAAATTGTTGGTCTGATCCCCTGGTCACTCTACGCTGCACATCCTCTGCACACCGTAATGATCTGTTTGTGTTTCCGCATTGTTTGCTTGCTCCTAAGGAACTTTAACCGCATCTAGCTTGTTGTGCGTCAGTTTACCACCCAGTGGTGCAGCACCAGCCAGTCTGTCTGTCTGTTCACTTCTCAACAAACCTGCTTACTCTGGTGAAAAGATCCAAAGGACACTAACTACTAAGGACCTCTCATGCTTGCCTTGCTGTATGCGGCCTGCTCTTTTCCATCTTTCCCAGCATGCTTTGCAAGTCTCCTACAATCCTAACTTTCGAATGTAGCTGGTTTTAAAGCCAGCAGACAGCTGTGTAACTGCCTCTACCTCCATTCTCAAATTAGATGTTGTGGTATTATAGCCCAGTCTTTGTTACACTAAGCTACATCCATCGCTTTTGTAATGAACCCCATGTGCCCTTTTCTGCCTCTGAACACTGAACTATTGTAGAAATAATCATATCACTTGGGCAGGAACTGTCATGAATTAGTTGTTGAACTTCTGATTCTGCAAGGCAGTCCCTGCACCCCTGGGTCAGTGTGATTAAAACCCTAAACAATTCTAATTTGAGCTCTGACTCTGTGATCCACTCTTTTCCTCACTCAAAGTGTTCAAACTTACATTTCTAATTCTGTCTTCTGCTTGCGTTATCCATGACGTCTTTCCTTTTTTTTTTGCCAGCAAGTGGATATTAGCTGTAGCCAGGGCTTCATGAAGGAGGTGCTTTTTTTTTCAGCAGTTTCTCTAGGATATGACCTGGCTTAAAGCACTTTGAATCTATTTGCATTTGGTCAATATTTACAAGGAGATATTGCATAATACTACTGGGCTACCTCTTGGACATCCTATAATCACCCACAAGGCTTCACTCTGTATGCAATAAAGTTTAATTCACCAGCTGATTTTTATAATACAGTCAGCAGTCCAAGTCAATAATTCATTGCTGAGATAATCTTCTTCTTCTACTTTCGTTCGCATGAAATAAATTGTCTATATCTGCAAAGCTGTCTCTAGTATGAATTTCACTGTCTTTTGTAATTCACTAAGCGGCCCGTAAAGTTTGACTTCCACAAGTGTCTCTTTTGGCCAAAGGTTTTGCCTGAAAGCGTTGAATCTGGGACAGTCTTGAAGGATGTGATCTGTTGTTTCAGGTGCCAGTCCACAAGTACACATGGCTGATTGGCCAATCTTAAATTTGTTGTACATGTGGGAGCGAAGTCGATTGTGCCCTGTTCTAAGGCGAAGGATAATGACTTGCTCTGGTCTGTCCATAATATGGTAATCATCTTGTGCCAGTTTCGGTGGCATTCTGATTGATTTGATCATTCTCTTCTTCTGTTGATAAGAGACTGGTATGTCAGGTTGTTCTTCAGTTGCACCTTCCTTAGCTAGTTTATCAGCTTTTTCGTTTCCGGGAACTCCACAGTGGGAAGGTATCCACTGCATTACTAATTTACAGCGGTTGCCTAGTTCGGATAATAGTGTCTGTATGCTTGGTAATTTTCCAGACTGGAGTGACTGAAGTACTGCTTTTGCATCTGTCAGGAATACCACTGGTTGTGAAAAATACCCTATATTTAGTAGTTTCTCTACCGCTATCTTGATGGCTTGAACTTCTGCATCATAGTTGTGACAGTGCTTTCCCGTTGGTAATTTGGCTGTATCCCTGGTATTATTAGGATACTCAATGTACACTCCTGCACCTCCGTTTCTGACTGCGCTTTCTGCTGACCCATCTGTGTAAACACGGACCCAAAGGTTCTTCGGGTATTCATCATCAAGTAGACTGAGGGTGGCTGTTTTGCGCTGCACACTGTTTTGTTCTTCCTTGTCAAATACCCCTTTCACTTCAGTCTTGATGTGTATTGGAAACTTATACTCCTCTCTCCAGGGGGTCCGTTCTGGGACAGCATTTAAGGATCTATCAGTTGCAGGAAAATCAGTAGTTTGTCTGCCGAGCCGTTTGGCCTGGTGGATAAAACTACTTCTCTTTAGTCGTCCCAAAGCTAAATTTTTGAATCTTTCATTCATAGGGTGACTGGGCATACTAAGAAACTTTTCTGCTTGTAAAAGCATCTTGGTGTCTCTGCGTTCACTCAGTGCTTGGGTCATCCCCATTTTCTCCATCACAGCTATAGGTGTTGATTTCATACTGCCTGTGGTAACTCTGAGTGCTTGATTTTGCACTTTATCTAATGCTGAGATAATTAAATGCTAGTCCGCTGCAAATCTTATATGCCACTGGTCTCCCGAAACGGTGACAGAGGAGGTGAAGAAGAAGAGAATAAGTACTGCGAACATCATTCTTTGCTCCATGTCTATTGTTGTCATAAATAAAATGCTTTTATTTGGTAAGTAATTATTGTTCAAGCATGGATGGAGATTGTGACACGTTTTACTGAAAGGCTAGGTTATTTTATGTCACTGAATCATTGTCTGTTTGTGTTGTTAGAAATTATCATATGTTTGTGTTGTTAGCTAGCTGGGTAGTCGGCAGATCAACATCACTGAAAATAGAACCATTCAGTCCATAAGTACTTTAATCCCCTCCTCACTAAATCTGCCAGCAAAGTTGTGGCTGATGGCACCAGTTCTATTTTGACTTAGTATTCTTTTTTGGCATTGTGCTCTTGTTTAGCCACACTCCATTTAACTTGCTGTTATTATCATCTTTCCATGGTTACAGATTCACAGTCCTCACTTGGTTCTTGCACAAGTCCTACTTCTCATACAACAGTCAGTACATCAGCATGCTCCATGGCTCATTCACCCCCTTGTACACCCGCATGCCCTGGCATGAAAATGTGGTTTATGCTGGTGATGTCTTCCTAGCCACAATATTCATTTTATTATTCATTTTTTTTTATTCTACTGCAAATTTAACTAGTTCTGCTTCTTATTTAGATTGATTTGTTAATGTTATTTGATAAGTAAATCATACTGTTTAGTCCAGTTGATTTGTAAATGTTATTTGATAAGTAAAGCATACTGTTTAGTCCAGTTGATAAATTAATGTTATTTGATAAGTAAAGCATACTGTTTAGTCCAGTTGATTTGTTAATGTTATTTGATAAGTAAGTCATACTGTTTAGTCCAGTTGATTTGTTAATGTTATTTGATAAGTAAAACATACTGTTTAGTTTAGCATTTTACAGGCGAACATCAAGTTCCTTGTCAACTAATGTGGGTGATGAAGCCTCTGTACAATTTGTACTCTCTATGAACATGTATCAGTTCATGTCTGACAAACTTCCAATCCATGATAAAAGGTTGTAACAAATATTCTCAAGCTGTCGTCCTCTATTTATATCTTCACAAATCTGTCCATTCATCACAACATATTCCAGTTTCTTTTTTCTTTTTTTTTCTCATACTGTAGCCCCACCAAATGATGACTATTCCTTTCCAGTGTTTGTTACAAGTTGTTTTTTGGCTCTCGCCTCTTTCAAAACATCTGAATTACTCACTTAAAATTATTTGTAGATAGCATGACTTAATCTGTAAGTGGAAATTAATTGCTCACCTGCAAACTGGGGAAAACAAAACCCACAACAAAACTGGATAGCCAATTGACCAACACACATACTGACATGGCAGCTGGTCGTGCATCCTGGGAAAACAACTCAGATACAATCAGCCATGGAATAGAACCTGTAAATGGCAAATTATGATAAACCTTACCAGAATGGTTAATAAATATTTATCATCATCATGTTGCAAATTATTTCTGTCATTTCTAGTTAAAGAGCTAAGAAAAACCAATAGTCAGACAGAGAAAGTCCATAGGGTTTATGTAAATACAAAACTCTGTGCAGTTTCTATGGGAAGTAATGCTGAAGACAGAAAACTGCAATTGCCATGCGTGATTAACTCTTTGAGTTCCAGAGAGTTTAGCATCACAGGCCCAAGGGGTAGTTAAGATAGACGTAAAATAAGCGCATCATGCGTTCATTGGGCTTCTAGAGGAACCTATAAACGTCTAATGCGTTCCTTGGGACAAAGAGTTAATATAGCATGAACTTCAAGACATTGTCCATAAAGGGATATGTGGATGGACCAATGGACAAGCAGACAGGCAAAAAAATGATGGACAGATAGACTGAAAGATGAGCCAATAGACAGATGGATGAATGGAAGACTGGAAATACATATGGATGGATGGAAGGTTAGTCAGATATGTTAGTCAGATTAAAAGATATACAGATTAATGGAGAATAGATAGATGAATGGATTTAATAGATATTCACCAAAGGATGGACAGATGGATGAATGGAAGCATATTCAGATGAATGGATGGACAGATGAACAGATATACAGTTTAATGGCTGGAAGGAACGATGGATAGAGGAATGGGTGTACAGATATACTGATGAATGAATGGAAGTATAGACAGATGAATGGATATACAGATATACATGGATAGATGGATAAATAGATAAATGAAAGGATATACACATTGTTGGATAGACAGATATACAGTTGGATGGAAGGATGGACAGATGAATGGGTATACATATTTACAGATGGATGAATGGAAGGGCAGACAGATGCATGAATTTACATCTGAAAAGATGAATGATTGGAGGATAGAGAATCATATGTATCAATGAAATGTCCAAAACATACAGACAGATGTTCTGTCATATTCTGCATCTCATCAGATGACTAGGACTATGCATGTTATGCAATATTTCATCTAAAAGGATTCATTTTCATGCTCATTTATATTGATAACAATTCAAGTTCATGCATTTCACAAGATACAGTTAAAATTCCAGACACACTCACACATTTTGCAATCTATTCTTTGTGTGTTCTCTGTACCACAAGAGAAGAAGGACAATGGGCCTAAAGTTTACCACCAAAAAAAAACATTACTGAAAGATAGCATCAGAGAAACTATACAGTGGTACAGTTTATGGCTGAAGCGGTCAAGAGAGTGGGAACCAGAAGCTTATATCTTCTTTAACACCTTAAGTGGTAACCAGTTGTGAAGAAGGAGAAGTTTGTTTTCATTATCCAAATTTCCTGTTTGGTTCCCTGCCTTATTCCTATTTGGGGAAAGGGGGGAAAGACCAACTTCTCCCTAACAATCATGTAGTAAACATCAATTTGTTAGGATTTTTTAAAAAAAAGTAGAATTGCATCTGTCTGCACACAAATAAGTCAGACCTGTAAAACAGATGTTCATGCAGAACTCAAGTTCTAGAAAAAAGACTAAATCCAGAAGTATACAAGCAATAAGAATTTCCACAAGAACAAGGTGAAGAATAATTATTTAAAAACAAATAGGTCTCAAATTAGTTCCAAAGTATTTGCAAGTGTTCAATTCCTTATTATTAACAATCCAAGCTTTTGTATTTACACTATTTATTGATAAGCAACAGACAAATTAGGTGACACAAGACAATACAAACAAGACAATGTGGGCAGAACTTAGCTTACCAGGTCCAGTAGCAAAGAAAACAATATATGCAAGCACACAAGCAATGCTGGCAAAGCCGAACCACTCCACTTTGTCCTGTTAAAAACAAAATGGCGGCAGCAATGCAGAAAATTACATTCACTTAACAATATCATAATCTACATATAGTATTATCATCATCTGCTAGTGACTTATCAAGTGGCATTGAGTGTTCATACTTTCCCACATCCCTAGTAGCAGGTATAATTTCATGATGTTGTCAAACAAGAGCAGCAGCTCTGGATGATGATTCAATGCTCAGGGAAAAACATAGGTGGACTTTTAATCTTGTAGTTTGTACTACTAGTGTGGGGACTCTTTGTTGGCTGGTTAGAAATGTGATGAAGCACTTGTGAGAATGACCCAAGTGCAGCGATGTCCATTCCGCATTCATTCATTCATTTATTCATTCTTTCTTTCATCCATTCATTCATTCATTCATTTATTCATTCATTCTTGCTTTCATTCATTTAAGGAATTGAATCAGTATTACTGAGGAACTCTACACATAAATTCTTAAAACATGACAATTGTCAGTGTTTTCTATCTCATCTAGAGGTTATGAATGGCAAAGAATTACGGCATCTGCCCTTTCTAGAAGTACTGAGTTTAGCTGAAGACAGTACTATCTTTCAGTAATGCAGAACAACTAGATGATAACAGTATTATCTCATTTCTGGGTCGGGGATGAGATGCCTAGTATTCTCGGATAAGGTTGAAAATATAAGTGTATGATGAACTGAAAAGTAGGATACTATGAAACTACCAGTATCATCAAAGAAAGCTACTTATCATCATTTTATCATGATGTTAGTTACATTGCTCCATTCAGAATGGCAAGCATTGCTTCAGAGGTCCCAAGTAGTTACCCCCCTTTGGATATTTTCTCCAGGTCATGCTGCTGTGTTGGGGAATGAGCAGGCAGAGAGACTGACCAGTTCTGCACCACTTGACGGTGAATTGATGTATGACAAGCTAGATGTTGTGAGGGCTCTTTGGCAGTGAGTGAATGGTGTGGGGGCACAAATAGATCATTATGGTCTGGGGAGGATGGTACTGCAGGGGGTTACTGGGGGGATCTGGCCGATGCTCAACAGTCAAGGTCAAAGTGAGATGGATGTGCAATCAGTTACTGGTGCCATCAGAATAGGAACTCTTTGCTTGTTGCTGAAGATGGGGACCGAGCGCTTATGGGAGTGTCCAGAGTGCTAAGATGTTGATTCTTAATTCAACATTCAACATATTAAGCATGTGGATGACTACATTGTTTTTCATGAGTTTTATTCCCCCAGGTTTGTTTGCCTTAACAAGAGGATTGTGTCTCTCTTAGTCTAGTTTCTATCCTTTAGCCTGACCGACATCGAGATCTTTCAAAAGCTATACTTCATAGGCATAGTTCATGGGGTCACTCGAACACACAAGATCCTCTATTAGTTCAAGGTAGAGACACCTGTGTGAACAAATCTACTGTAAGGTTATTGCTATCTTTAATGCAACATTCATCATTATCATGTGCTGGGCCAATAAGCTTAGGCTGTCGCATTTACTATCTTATATGATCACCAGAATCATGGGTTAGGCCAGTGTTCTTTCTCACTCTATCCACATGGCTAAACCATCTAGGTTTTCCTCCCCTTGTCTTTGAATCGCTCATCTACCAAAAAGCCTACACTGTCATATTTTGCAATCTCAAAAAACTACCAAAATCATTGATTAGGTAGAGAGAGAGAGAGAGAGAGAGAGAGAGAGAGAGAGAGAGAGAGAGAGAGGTGTGTGTGTGTGTGTGTGTGTGTGTGTGTGTGCGTGTGTGCGTGTGCGTGTGCGTGTGCGTGTGCGTGTGCGTGTGCGTGTGCGTGTGCGTGCGTGTGCGTGTGCGTGTGCGTGTGCGTGTGCGTGTGCGTGTGCGTGCGTGCGTGTGTGTGTGTGTGTGTGTGTGTGTGTGTGTAACCCTATCTCTCTAACTCTCTCTCTCCTCTCTGTCTCTTTCTCTCTCTCTCTCTCTCTCTCTCTCTCTCTCTCTCTCTCTAACCCTATCTATATAACTAAGCCATCTGTGTATTTATCTCTTTGCTTTTCCCTTGCTCGTGTTCTGTCAATCTTGCTATTTATTAACAAGTTCTTCAGCCCATTTATTCTGACAACATGTCTGAAAAACACCAACTGTCTACATCTCATTATTCTTATCAGTGTACCATTTACATCTCTTCTCTCTTGGGGAGGACTGCCTCTTTCCTTTCTCTATCATTCCATGAGAGTCTTTGCATTCTATTCAAAAAGCCCATCTCCACATGCACATGCAGCATTACTTCCATTCAACAGGTCCTTTGCAGAACGTCGCTCTCATCACGGTCTGCCCGAAAAACACTTGGTCTCTCGCCAGATCTTCCACCTCATGTACTTTCATTCTCAAAGAGTCACTTATATCCTGTGCCCATCTTTATGTTGGTTGGCCCCTGCCCCTCCTTCCTGGTACCATGCCTTCTGCTATTATTTTTTCCAATCGGTCACGGCACTTGATATGACCAAAATATTTCAGCTTCCGAGATAAGATACTGTTAGCCAATCTTCCTTGATGTTCAGATCTTTTAAAATGTCAGCATTTCTTTTCTTCATTGTCCATGGTATTATGAGAATCTTTCAATAGCATAATATGCAACATAACTTACCTGTAAAGCCAGTGTTACAGTAATCAAGATACTAAACACGGCCATTCCAGCAAGCCCTGTTAAATGTAATGTCCGGCGTCCCAGCCGATCCATTAAGGGGATTGTCACCACGGTCATTGTCACCATGATAGCACCCACTGCACTGGTTGCATACCTGGCTTTTGATTCTGACCCAATGGCATCACTGAATAGACTCGTGGAGTAAAAGAATACCTGTGAACATAGATGGGTAAAGACATTACTAAACTCTGAAGGATGAAGAGCTGAGTAGAAAAGTAGCTGTGAGTGTAGATGGTTGATGAAGGGTGGAAAATAGAGTTTTGAAAAAAAAAAAAAAACATGTGAGTGCAAATAACTAATGAAATTACTAAAACTTTGAAGGATGGAAAGTTGAGCGCAGGAATATGTGTGAACATAATTGGTTGATTATTGATATTACCTAAACTTTAACTTATGGGATGTTGGTTAAAGTAATATATGTGAATGTAGATAGTTATGACATTACCTAAACTTTAAAGGATGGAAAAGCTGAGTATCCAGTTGAAAAGTCTTTATGAATGCAGACAGATAATTACATCTTTACTTTGAACTCTGGAAAGCTGAGTAAAAAAAATGTGTGTGAATATAGATTGTCAATGACATTACCTACACTTTAAAGAATGGAAACTGTTTGAGTGACAAAAATGAACACAGTGATTAATAACATTTTATCTTTGGTCAGCATATAATTAAATAAACGATACTACCAAGTTGATAACTTCTGTTCACTACATTTTCTTAACTCATCATTGCAGTAAGTGGTTTCCCCGTGGGCAGTTTAATCAATTAAAAAAATATAAAGCCTTTGTGAAACACTTTCCCAGTTGAAAGACTTAATAAGAAAGCAGGAAAAGGGGGGGGGGGGGGGGGGGGGACAGCTTATCCAAAACAGTCACTTGACCACTTAGAATTGTTATATTATGGTTGAGGTAAAGAAAACAGGGTTAGGGGTTGCGAATGTGGCTTGTAATTTCAGAATACCTGGTTCAATTCCATCTGTGTGTGATTTTGCACACGTCTTTGCACTGATTTTGACAGCAGTATCCGGAGCTGACCATTCAGAGGCTGACAAACTACTGAATGTAAAAATTGTCTGGTTAATTCACAAACAGCCAAGAAAGGCTAGGATTGGTTTGCAAAATTGTATAAAGGATGCACAGCTAACTTGTGTAATCCTAAAGAAGACAATGATGAATGTCGTCTGTCAACTGTTCAAAAGATACTGCAGTTACTCACCCCGTTAACACCAGAAAATTGCTGAGACAGCTGCATCACAATGCCAATAAACATGGGGGACCTCAAGGCTGGATTCCGGAACAGCTGAATTATAGAAATCTGTAAAGAACATAGCAGTGAGTTAAGTCTGCACAGGTCAAGTAGTTATCAACACTTAATCAGACTGTAACTACTGCCATCAGAATTGGAGCTCTGATCTTGTGGCTCAAGATGGAGGATAACCAATGTCCCTAGTACCGTGATATTGAGTCTTAATTCAAAATTTAAATCATGTCATTATATGTTGGACTATGATTTTTTATATTGCCATTTATTTTTCAATAGAGCATAGGCTCTCAACAGTTAAGCCAGATTATCTTTTTCTTTCCCAGTGCTTGTAGCTCACTTCTTACCCTACCCATCTTATTTGTTTCTTTTTCTTTTTTCTAAGTATATTTTTTGCATCAGTTTATTTCTCTGACCGGATTTCAGTGTATTTTTGTGAACTCCCTACACCCTACTCTTATTTACTGTAACAAGTGGAGAGAAATTATTCTGTTATGTCCAAGACCTTTTGTACAATAATCCTCAATAGAATTAAAGGGATAACAGGTGCAATACTGAGGCAGGACTAAGCTGGTTTCTGACACAGAAGAGGCTGCTTAGATCAAATAATTATGCTGAAACTGATTATGGAGAATTTTTTTGAAAAACCTCTTCTTTGCAAAAATCACGATTTTAAGAAGACTTCTTATAAGAAGGAACAGAAAGGGTATGCAAAGACAATATTAGACTACTTGTGAAAAGACAAATATTATGAAGATGACACTAACAGATCAAGGGAATGTTGCACTGGAGACAACAAGAATTAAATTAAAAGATCAGTTTACTGTTTTATGAAGCAATTTTGACTGCCGTGGTAATGCAAAGAAAGAAATTATGATACACACTGGTAAGGAAATATGAAAGTCGTTCCCTCGTGGGATGCAATTTTTGTTATTTTGAAGCCCCACCCTGGCTTTTGCCTGGGGCCCTGAATAAAGCCAGGGCATAGATATGGCCTAGCCATAGATGAGGCCTAACGGCTGAAAGGGGTTTCTAGGACCTCTCCACGAGTGATCCTCATCTGCATGGTGGCACTTTGTGTCACTGGGTGTTTATTGCTTGTGTGATGTCCTGGTGGGGGTGCAACTACCTACCTACCTACCACTGGTAAGGAAACAGCAGCTTTTAAAGTTTAAAATTTGATTTGATTTGATTCAAGAACCAACATCACAGCACTCAGGGCATTCCCATTAGTGCTCCGTCCCCATCTTCAGCAGCCAGCGAAGAGTTCCGATACTAATGGTGCCAGCAGCATTCTGATTAAACGCCCGTCTTGCCTTTCCTCTGAGCCCCGAGCATCTGCCAGAACCTCTCGTCACTCCCCGCTGCATCAATCTCACCAGACTGTGGTGATCCATCTGCTCCTCCAAACTGTACACGCTCTCCCACAAGACACTAGCTACATCTGCCTTATCGTGTATTAAAGTTTGAATAAAATTTGGAACTCTAAATTGTGGTCACAATTTTACGTTCATTGGAGGATGTAAGCGTCCACGTTTGGCATTGATAGCATAGTGTTGGCCAAAAAATAGTTCTGATAAGATTCACTTTAGTACTCCGAGGTATCTGATTGTGTGTCAACAGGGGAATGAATAGCATTAGATGTTTTTAAACAAAACTGCTACACTGAAAATAACTGACTTTTTCATCACATGTTGACATCTCTTGCTTGATCTCATTGACTTCATCCTCAATGTCTGCACTGCCTCTCAAGGTCATTAATGCTGTTGTATACACAAAAATGGGAACACAGAAGTAGGAATTATTTAGACGAATGGTGAAAAAATGAAACCTTTAAACATGTTCTACATTAAACATTAAGACATTTTTTTAATATGAGTTTGAAAAAAGTAGACTATGTTTAAAGTGGAGCATGTTAATTTGATTGCTTTTTATAATTTAGTGGGGAAACCAGATTCGACCCCCGGTAAAATTATGGATGTTTTTTTTTTTAATGTTGGGGCAAAATTAAACATCTAAACCTGCACAAAACTGGAATTATAAAAGAGACTGACAAAATGTTTTTATGAATGTTTGAAAAACATATGATAGTACTCCTACAAACAGTTTAACGAATGCTATGAAGGACTTTGGAATACCAAAGAAGTGAATCACCATGACCAAACTGTGTATGGAAGACACTTGTAATTTAGTAATATATAAAAGCAGAAAGTCAGACCAATTTTTAAATAACATCTGTTTTAAAAGCAAGGTGATGCTCTGTTCCCACTTCTTTTCAACTTGGCCCTGGAGAAATTTATAAGGAAATTGAAAGAAGCGTGTACTGTGGGAGAAACTACAAGAATACTGGGTTATGCAGAGGATATCATTGAAGAAAATGAACTTGGGACACTAAAAGCATGACTCTCTTTAAAGAAGCAGCTAAAAAAATGAGACTAGTTATCATCAAGACAAGACAGAAAATATTATAATAACAGGGAAAGGATATAAACTCCGGCCACATGCAAGTTGATAATATGAAAATCAAACGGACAGAAACATATAAGTATTTGGATGCAAACTTCCCCTGCTCCAACGTGTGAGAAGCTAAACAATCTAGAATATAATCTGGAAATAAAGTATACTATGCACTTCAACATTGCTAAAGTCAAAGTTTATATCTCGCAACAACAATATCAATATATTTAAAACCCTTTCAAGACCAGTCATTTTGTATGGCTCTGAAACTTGGAGCACAACTAAAAAAGATAAAGTTTTTATAAATGTTTCAACTGTATGGTTGGGGGTAGTCACAACATGAAAAACTGTATTAAAGGGTCGTGGCATTAGGAAGGTTGAAAACCACTGTAATAAATTATCTATTGGTGTGCTGCTAGTAAATTTCTGACTGGGCTATGAAATCTGTTTGCCCAAACAGTCATCACATTTATACAGGCACCACAGTGTTTATCATTTTATCTTGGAAACAAGTTAGAAGCCCTTTTCTGTTTCAGGTATCTAAATCAGGCTCTATTTTAGAGAACAAAGAATAGACCCACTACCCCCCCCCCCTCACCCCACCCCTTCCTTCCCCTTCCCTCAACAAGAATGCCACAGGAGATGATTATTTAGGGGTATTGCCTTCAAAGCCTTTGTAAATCTGCCTGAGAGGCAAGAAACTAACAGTCTACATAAAAATAAGTCAGATCTTTAACAGAGATGTGCATGAAAAACTCAAATTCTGAATCAAGACCAAAGTAGATGAGCAACTAGAACTTTCAGAGGGAGTTGACAGCTAAGAAAAAGAAGAAGATGTGATGTGTAAAAGGTGATTCATAAAACATGACAAATGTCAGTGTTGTCTTTTGTAACTCAGAGGTTATTAACTGCAAATAGTTACGGCATCTTCCATTTCTATAAGTACAGGTTTGGTTTCTTTTTTTAATCCTCTAATTTGGTTAAGTACTGAAATATCATCTTGCTATGTAGAAAGCAAACATGTTGATTCATTAATCACACCATTTTTGGACATATAAGTAAACATTTAAAAAATTAAAGAGATAATTAAACAAGTGACTATAGAATGGATTTATCAAGAAGCTTGATGGCCAGCCAATGGGCTGAACCAATGGTGATTTTCAAATTATAGTCTATCTTTATAATTTCCAACCTTAGAGAGATCTTTAACATGTTAACACAATACTTTCCTTTTCTTCTTCTTCTTCTTTTTCTTCAGCTTCTTCATCTCCACCTCCTCCTCCTTTTTCTTCTTCTTCTTCTTCTTTTTCTCCTCCTCCTCCTTTTCCTTCTTTTTCTTCTCCTCCTCTTTCTTCTTCTTCTTCTGCTTCTTCTTGTTTGTCTTCTTTTTCTGTTTCTTCTTCTTCTTTTCCTCCTCTTCCTTCTTCTTCTAAAAGTAGAGGGTCTCCGTGATGAAATGGTCTAGCCATCTGCCTTGTGCTCTGAAGGTCGTGAGTTTGTTTCACAACTGTGTTGTTTGGTTCATGCTTTTAATTTCTACAGAGATCCCTGGGTATCATCGCCAGAGCTGCACTGTCAGCACGTAACTTGCTGTTCTGCGGAGAGACCGAGCAATGTAGGTGCAATGAAGACAATCCCCTTTACTCTAACCTTTAACCTTCTTCTTCATCTCTGCATTCGCCCATAAAGGGGCTGTTGGCAAACAATGTTATGGTTTACAGCTAGACTGTCTTTTGGCCGAAAACATTAAATTTCAGCAAACTCTTGATCATTCACCTTTAGGATTTTCTGCATGTGTTCACAGCCAGAGAGTGCATAACAACAACTTTTACACAAACAGATCATTAGCCATTTCTCTGTTAATTCTTTTTCTCACCTACGCACATAATATTTAGTTTTCCTTCTTCTTAGCGCTGACACGCTGTGTAAACTCTGGGGTGGAAAGTTCTGGTTGTTTGTCCACTCATGGACTTTTGTCTTGATCTAGAACTTAAATTTTGCCTGCACATCTGTACTACAGATCCGGCTTATTTTAAGCAGACTGTTGGTTTCTTGCCCTTTCGGGCAGATGCACTCCAATGTTGAAGGAAACACCCCTAATTAATCAACCCCTATGACATGTTTGTTGGAGAGGGGGAGGAGGGCAGTGAGTCTTTTATTTTTTTCCTCCTAAATCTCACAGGCGGAATTATATTTAGTTCATTTTTTGTAATAATATAATGTATTTCTACCTCACCAACATATGAGAAAAACCAATACTTTTTGATGCAAAAAGAAAGCAACATAAACAAAAAAAAAGTGAAATAAGGTCTTCCTTACCTTCTCTACACTGCTTCTCATTCTTTTTTGTAATCAGTAAATAGCGAGGGCTTTCTGGGCAGAATGGCAGGATCAAGGCTTGTACTAAGCAAGGTGCAATAGTCATACCTAGAACATATTTGTTTCTATTAGACATGTTGATTTATTTGAAGTCAAGATTCTGGTAAACAGAACAAAAATAAAAAGACAGAAAGTAACTGCAGATACACAGAAAAGAAAGAATCATCATCATGTGCTATGTTACTAAATAAATGGTGTTCATAGCCTTGCCATCGGAAACGATAACAAGAATCACAGAACAGATCTGTATGTTTGTATCGACTCATACCATGTAACCATTCCCATCAAGTATTTATTTATATCTGCCTTCACCAGCTCTTCTTTTTTTTCTCCAAATCTGCCAGACATCATCAAATTTTAAAATGCATTTGTCATGATTTGAAAAAGAAAAAAAAATTAATATCTGCTGCTTATGCATAATTTCTTTAATCAGAATATGATTTCCACCTGTGTCTTGGATAACTGCCTCATTTGTTTTTTAAGAGTACTGCAGTTTTCAAGAAAGTACTTACCTAATAGTCAAAAATGAGATGGTGACAAACAGTCTTTGGTCATGTGATGAGAAAAGGAGCACTGGAAAATATCGTGACAACAGAAAGGATCAGTGGTAGAAGAGGCAGAGGCAGACCAAGTGAAATGATGGTGGATGACTTAAGACAGTGGCATGGAGGAATATCATCAGTGGATTTGATCCAGAACACCAAAGACCGAGATCTGTGGAGATGCATGAATGCTTATGCCAGCTGGCAAGGCACTTGACGATGACTTACCTAGCAGAATGTTCCAGTACTCAGATGTCCCAAGCAGCTCTGGGAATCCCAGGATCTGTGAGACCAGCAATGCAGCAGTGATTGCCACCTGGTGTAACACACCAATCCCTCCCCGGATGCTCGGGGTACTGATTTCAGACAGGTAGAGGGGGCTGAGACCAGTGTACAGACCTTGGGGTTCAAACATTGTCTTCATATTAAAACATTACTTCAATATTAGATCACTGCTTCAGTATTGGAAACATTACTTCCATATTAGATCATCGCTTCAAGATTAGATCCTTGCTTCAATATTTAATTATTATTGCAATTTTAAATCATTACTTACATGTTGAATCATTACTTCAATATTAGAGCCTTACTTCAATATTAGATCAAATAGAGCAGCTATAGGCCAGAATAATTTAGGTGTTTCGCATATGCTGGACACACCCTCGATAGATAACTCTTACGACTGAAATGAGAGGCTACAGTGTTACTTTTCATGACCATCCATTTTTCAGTTGTGGCTTATTTGTATGCACACTGCTGGTTCCTTACTTCTCAAGCTAATATATGATCACTTTTTCAAAAGTGGCACTAGCTAAAGATACCATCGGGATGGCAGCCTCAGTCGAGCAAATACACAGCGGGCACGAATGGGTTGACAAGAATACAAAAAACAGCAGTTTTCATCAAGTCATTATCACAATGGGAAGAGAATGTAGAGACTAGTTTAGTGGTATTTCAGAGGTAAAACAACAAATAGATCAAAACTCTGGGTTAGAGGATACAACAGTGTACACTGATGGTTCTGTTCATCAGGGTAAAAGATCCGGCTGGGAATTTTCAGCTAGCATCAAGGAAAAGATATGTGGCAGAACAAAATGGTGCTTTTTATCTACAACTTCATGCATGAGGATGGATGTAGAAGCAATCACTCCAGCTCTGAGATGGACAGCAGAAAACAGAGTTACCAGAGGAATATTGTCTGATTCTCAGTCTGTACTGTGGAAGGTTCAAAATGGACAACTGTGGCATGAGTACCAAGTATCAGCACATCAACATTACAGGGGCTCACGTGGATATACTGTCCATGATATGCAGGAGTGCGAGGGAATGAAAGAGGATTTTCTTTCTACAAAAGTGATAGCTACAAGAATGCTACAAGTATGCTCATACTGCACATTAAGTTAGTGTAATATGATGTCAATTCTTAATCAGTAACCAGTGCAACGTTATTGCCATTTCAGTATTACAACATCATTTCAGTATCTTCTTTTTCTTTGAGTTCACCAGCTTCTAACTATCGTGAAAAGTTCTGGTTATTTATCCACTTCTAGACTTTAGTCTTGTTCCAGAACTTGAGTTTTGCATCTATATCCATTGTACCTATCTGACTTTTTGTTATGCAGACTGCTGGTTCCTTGCCTCTCAGGCAGTTATAAGATCACTATTCCAGTTAGAACACTAATTCAATATCCAAACACTAAAAGCTATACAGATTTTTTTTTTTTTCTTTTTTTTTCAGGTACATGATACAGGGATCTCTGTAAGTAAATTGTTAAGCCACTGCCTTTTCATATGAAGGTCCCTGGTTCATTTAACAGATTGTGTCATTTGTTTCATAAGTGTCATTTTTACAAAGATCCTTGATATCATCACTGGATATTTGGAGTTTGTGCTTTGTGCTTTCTCTCGGCAGGCACCTAGCATTCTGCATAGAAAGACTGTGCCAAATAAAGCATAATGAAGTCACGACTGGAAACTTTTAAGAAATATTTATTAAACAGAAATGTAGTTAGTCAGACAGCAGTCTTCTTCACTACACCAAAATTATGCCTGTAGCGGTTTTGACTCCTCAGGGCATAGAAAAAAAGATACTCCAATCAATTCCTACTAGGTACAGTGAGTATGGAGACCCTGAGATGGCTGTTGCATCAGAGGACACAGCATGAGTCGGTCTGACCAATCTTGATATGGATAACAAGTAACAAGTATCTAACTTCTTCTTCTTCTTCTTCTTCTTCTTCTCTTCCACCTTGTACCCAACGAAGTGTCGGAGAGGGGGAGATGTAGCATTCACTGATGAGCTCATTTCCGTAAGGCTGTTCTTAATGCCATCACTCCATATTTTTCTAGGTCTTTCGCTCACTCTATACTCATTGTAACATTTCAGTGTGGCTCCCTGTGGCAGATTATATTTCAGGAACATTTGTATATCTAAGTATCTAACTTCATCCTTTCAACCTATTGCTTCTGCAGTCTGGTCAAGATTGTAGACTGACAGTTATCACTCAAGTCATGTAAGCTCACTACTTTTCTTAGAACACACAGTATGAGAGGCTTCCCATTGCTCGTTGAGCATCTACAGAAGCCATTCCTGCAAATATATTAGCTTGTTCATTTTTTATTATTTTCCCTGGCCCTAAAAATGAAAAGGAATTTTGTCAGTTGTGACTTTTCTTAAGGACTCCAGACATGGTCTTTTATCCCATCCTGATCTTTCTGAGAATACTCATTGTGCAACAGAGATGACAAACAGAAGACACACAAAAGGTAGACAGAAAGTATACAGAAGACAAACATAAGGAATTAAGAGGGCACCCAGAAGGCGTACATAACCCTTAAGAAGACATACAGAAGGCATACAGAAGACATGTAAAAAGCCTTTAGAAGGCATATAGAAAACATATAGATGGCATATAGAAAGCACAGATAATTTATTCAGAAATGCAAACACAGATGAACTTACCACAGTGGAAACCGATGCATATTCTCCCAATAATGATCATTTCATAGGAGCCAGCTGTTCGACTGACAAACAGAAGGATGGATGACACAACACCAAAAATGATGTTCAGCAAGGATCCACCTTTCCTGTTAGTAAAGAAAAATATCCAACAGAGAAATCATAACTGTTTGATTCACTTAATGTC
Organism: Candidula unifasciata; assembly: GCA_905116865.2. NCBI lineage: Eukaryota > Metazoa > Mollusca > Gastropoda > Stylommatophora > Geomitridae > Candidula > Candidula unifasciata. The sequence goes on from CAJHNH020002024.1 coordinate 493,867, forward strand.
TACATTGGTATCCTTTATGAGTCCGCATATTCAACATCTGTTCTCTGCTTCCTGACCCCTACCTGAAGATTTCACCACCCCTGTGGCTTCAAGAGTCTCATCCTGCATGCCATCAGGCAAATTTTAGATTCACAAATTCCAGATATGTAAATTCCAAATACGCAAATTCCAGATTCCCTATTCTAGAAGCCCCGTTAAACCTGCTGAGAACATATATTAGGGTAACTGTGATAGCATAGTTAAGTGGTGTACCCTGCATTATGTCTGGGTAAATCCAGCAACCAAGCCACCCAAGAAGCCTAAGACAAATATAGAAAACCATGTCACTGGGCTACAGCCTGGTATCAGTGAGATGACAAAACCATGACACTGGGCTACAGCCTGGTATCAGTGAGATGACAAAACCATGACAATGGGCTACAACCTGGTATCAGTGAGACAATAAAACCATGACACTGGACTACAGCCTGGTATCAGTGAGATGACACAACCACGACACTGGGCTACAACCTGGTATCAGTGAGATGACAAAACCATGACACTGGGCTACAGCCTGGTATCAGTGAGATGACAAAACAATGACAATGGGCTACAACCTGGTATCAGTGAGATGACAAAACAATGACACTGGGCTACAACCTGGTATCAGTGAGATGACAAAACAATGACAATGGGCTACAACCTGGTATCAGTGAGATGACACAACCACGACACTGGGCTACAACCTGGTATCAGTGAGATGACACAACCACGACATTGGACTACAACCTGGTATCAGTAAGACGACAAAACCATGACACTGGGCTACAACCTGGTATCAGTGAGATGACACAACCACGACACTGGACTACAACCTGGTATCAGTAAGACGACAAAACCATGACACTGGTCTACAGCCTGGTATCAGTAAGACGACAAAACCATGACACTGGGCTACAACCTGGTATCAGTGAGATGACAAAACAATGACAATGGGCTACAACCTGGTATCAGTGAGATGACACAACCACGACACTGGGCTACAACCTGGTATCAGTGAGATGACACAAAAACGACATTGGACTACAACCTGGTATCAGTAAGACGACAAAACCATGACACTGGGCTACAACCTGGTATCAGTGAGATGACACAACCACGACACTGGACTACAACCTGGTATCAGTAAGACGACAAAACCATGACACTGGTCTACAGCCTGGTATCAGTAAGACGACAAAACCATGACACTGGGCTACAACCTGGTATCAGTGAGATGACAAAACAATGACAATGGGCTACAACCTGGTATCAGTGAGATGACACAACCACGACACTGGGCTACAACCTGGTATCAGTGAGATGACACAACCACGACATTGGACTACAACCTGGTATCAGTAAGACGACAAAACCATGACACTGGGCTACAACCTGGTATCAGTGAGATGACACAACCACGACACTGGACTACAACCTGGTATCAGTAAGACGACAAAACCATGACACTGGTCTACAGCCTGGTATCAGTAAGACGACAAAACCATGACACTGGGCTACAACCTGGTATCAGTGAGATGACAAAACAATGACAATGGGCTACAACCTGGTATCAGTGAGATGACACAACCACGACACTGGGCTACAACCTGGTATCAGTGAGATGACAAAACCACAACACTGGGCTACAACCTGGTATTAGTAAGACGACAAAACCATGACACTGGGCTACAGCCTGGTATCAGTGAGACAACAAAACCATGACACTGGGCTATAGCCTGGTATCAGTGAGACGACAAAACCACGACACTGGGCTAAAGCCTGGTATTAGTAAGACGACAAAACCATGACACTGGGCTACAGCCTGGTATCAGTGAGACGACAAAACCATGACACTGGGCTACAACATGGTATCAGTAAGACGACAAAACCATGACACTGGGCTACAAACTGGTATCAGTGAGATGACAAAACCACCACACTGGGCTACAGCCTGGTATCAGTGAGACGACAAAACCATGACACTAGGCTACAGCCTGGTATCAGTGAGGCAACAAAACCATGACACTGGGCTACAGCCTAGTATCAGTGAGACGACAAAACCATGACACTGGGCTATAGCCTGGTATCAATGAGACGACAAAACCATGACACTGGGCTATAACCTGGTATCAGTGAGACAACAAAACCATGACACTAGGCTACAACCTAGTATCAGTGAGATGACAAAACCACGACACTAGGCTATAGCCTGGTATCAGCGAGACAAAAAAACCATGACACTGGACTACAACCTGGTATCAGTAAGACAACAGAACCATGACAATAGGCTACAGCCTGGTATCAGCGAGACAAAAAAACCATGACACTGGACTACAACCTGGTATTAGTGAGACAACAGAAGCATGACAATACGCTACAGCCTGGTATCAGTGAGACAACAAAACCATGACACTGGACTACAACCTGGTATCAGTGAGACAACAGAACCATGACACTGGACTACAACCTGGTATCAGTGAGACAACAAAACCATGACACTGGACTACAGCCTGGTATCAGTGAGACAACAGAACCATGACACTGGGCTACAACCTGGTATCAGTGAGACAACAGAACCATGACACTGGACTACAACCTGGTATCAGTGAGACAACAAAACCATGACACTGGGCTACAACCTGGTATCAGTGAGACAACAAAACCATGACACTGGGCTACAACCTGGTATCAGTGAGACAACAAAACCATGACACTGGACTACAACCTGGTATCAGTGAGACAACAGAACCATGACACTGGACTACAACCTGGTATCAGTGAGACAACAAAACCATGACACTGGACTACAACCTGGTATCAGTGAGACAACAGAACCATGACACTGGACTACAACCTGGTATCAGTGAGGTGACAAAAAAAAGAAGCAGGGGAGTGATTCCAGGTGCAAGTCATTTGGCAGCAGACCACCTTGCATTGACTTCAATAAGGGTATCGACAGCTGATCATTCAGCAAGAATGTTGAATGTTAAATTAAGAATCAACATCACAAAACTAGGGACACTCCCATAAGCGCTCTGTCCCCATCTTCAGCAGCAAGTGAAGAGTTCCAATTTCAATGACACCAGTAACTGTCTGATTGTATATCCATCTTTGCCTCAAGTGTTGAACATCGGCCAGATCCTCTGGTAACTCCTCACAGCACTATTCTTCTCAGACCATATTGATCTGCTTGTACCCCCTCACCGTTCACTTGCTCCCAAAGGACCCTCACAGTATCTAGCTTGTCATTAAGAAATGGTAAACCATTGAATGTAATAATGACCTAAAGTTAAAGTAAAGGTCTCTTTTCCATGCCTTTAGGTATAGAGGGCATATAGGGCTAGACCTATATTTTTTATAGACCAATCGGCACAAGATGGGTGATGTGGTCAGCATCACACAGGCCGTCTTTACTTCCTGGGACTGCACCCGGGACTGCACCCGGGACTGCACCAAAGACTGCACCCGGTACCCACTCAAGGCTGGATCGACCTGTGAGTCTAGGTAATTTTTTTTTTTTAAGTTCAGCTCCACCAGGAAGTGAACTCACGACCTTCCAAAATGAACGCGAGCATCTAGTCGCTAGGCCATAGTGACTCTCAAAAATGACCTATTAAAACCAAAAACAGCTAACAAGTGCTGGGTTTGCGTCTGTAACATCCTGTCAAGGTCGTGCAACTAACTTTCTTAAAGAGCATTGTACTGAGTTCACTTGGAAACCTTTACCAATTTTTTGGAATCCTCCTTTTCATGTGGATCCGAACTAATAATCCCTGCATCCACAGCAAGCATGCCATGACGACACACATACTTTGTTTTTGTCCAGATTTTTTTTGTTTTTTTGTTTTACATTACTACTGCACTACTATGGCTTAATATGTACTTGCGTAAATTATGGATGCTTGATATCCTTAGTAATTCACATAAGTCTTTGAGACGGATAAGAATATTTCTAGACCCTACTGCGTTTTTGCTTGAAGGATTGATACATGAATTTTATGTTTCTGTAAAACTTTTAGTGAGATCATATGATGTACTTTAGTTTACTCAGAGTACCAATGAAAGTCATTCCACGTTTCACACCTGGTGCATGGGTTGCTAATAACTATTATATAGAACAATAAGCATACGTTTTACTTTCATGCTTAAGCCACATCCCATAAAAGAACTTTGTTCGTTCTTTCAGTATTTTTGTGGTCTTTAAAATTAATTCCCTTAACTGTTTTGTACATTGAACATGGCTGCTGATGTGCTTCAGTGCCTATAATCTGGAGTATTAATACGACTTTGTAAGATATTTAAAGCTTCAGAAACATCCATGGCAGAGTGAATTTCTACATCCTTTGATGTTAACTGCTAAATGTTCGTTTGTCACTTAGTCATTTGGAAATGTGTCATGCCTCAGAGATGACTGAAATGTTGCAATGTGTGAACAGCAGAGTTGTCTCAGAACAAATTGGGCTTTCCTAGTTACTTTAACATGAGCTGTGGTGGCATAGAAGTTAGGGCCCATACCTACCAAGACAGTGCTCCAGATTCAAATCAACAGACGTAGTAGGATTTCTGCTGACCTGTATGACTTGTGGGTGGATCTAGATTTCTAAAACTTAGTACCAGGTAATTATCAGAATTTTCTGAAATTTTTGGGGTAGAAAAGGCAACAGAGAAAGGAAAACTCTGTTACAGGAACTGCTGCTACTGCTGTTGTTACTACTGCTACTACTACTGCTATTGTTGCTAGGGGCCGCATTAGCGCAGTCTATAGAAGACTCGCTTTCAAATCCACCTGCGACTCGCTGCAGCCCACGGCTGGTATTTGAAGCCAGGCAGTTCCCGGGGTTCACCAAGCCTCTAGGAAATGGGTACCAGAGTCAACACTCAGGGGTAAATGGAGGAACATCGCCCTAGCTACAGAGTTGCATGCGGACAGCAACACAGGCGGACAGTTTCTTATCATTTGTCCATGCTGGTGGCAGAGCACTCATGGTTTATAACCGTGTGCTGGTTCACATCTCCTGACTGTTTTTGCTATTGTTGCTACTACTACTTCTATTATTGCTACTGCTATTGTTGCTACTACTTTTACTATTATTGCTACTGCTATTTTTGCTACTACTAACGCCGCTGTTACTGCAGCTACTGCTACTGCTGCTGCTACTACTGCTGTTACAACTACTGTTATGACTACCATTACTGCTGCCATTACTACTGCTGTTACTGCTGCTATCACTGCTACTACTACTTCTGTTGCTATTGCTATTTTGCTACTGTCACTACTAGTGCTGTCATTGCTACTACTACTACTACTACTGTCATTACTGCTGCTACTACTACTGCTGTTGCTAATGCTGCTGTTATTGCTAGTACTGTTACTACTATTATTATTGTTATTACTACCACTGCTACTGTTACTCCTTCTGCTGCTCTTGCTACTGCTATTACAGCTACTACTACTACTGTTATAACTACTGTTATAACTACTGTTTCTAATGATGCTGCTACTACTGCTGTTGCTGCTACAACTACTGTTACTGCTACCACTACTGTTGTTGCTGCTGCAGCTACTGCGACTGCTGCCACTACTACTATTGTTACTGCTGAAATTACTACTGCTAATACTACTGCTGTTGTAACAGAGTCCCTACCTAAATTGTGTTTCATTGTTGGGCTGTTGAAACAACAGGCCCGTCCTGGCCTTCACCCTTGTTTTCGGAACCTTTTCACTAAGCTTAGTGACCGACTAAAAGTATATGGTGTCCTTGGCCTGAGATTCTAGAGACTACAAGCGGTTTGGCTAGACGTCACGTGACCCTCTCTCAAAGTACACGAAAATAATATGTTGTCAACATTTTTGGAATTATTATCCTAAACACATATTTTAGAAACGCAGTAGTGGTTTGAAAAACATGTTGCTGGAAGGTTCTAGAAGCAGGCTAGTGGCACCTATATAAGCGAGTGCCTGGACCTCTCAGCTCAGAGGGAGGGCAGGCCAAAGTAGAATAGAAGTAGTGGGCAGGAGACTTAACGTCCATAGATAAATGTTAGGGGCTGAGTCAATATACATATTTTAATATACAGTTGTTAGCGTTGTTGCGAAGGTTGACACTTTCTCTTGTAAAATTCAAACTTAAATAAAGGAACTTTTGTACTACAAGAAAATTTTAATGTTGTCACTAAAAATATACATTAGGCGACGTAGAGTTTTGTATGATCTGATGATTGTGATGATAGATGATCAAGGACGAGAGCAAGTATATCGTTTAAGTCGAGTCGATTTTGGAGTCATCTCTCAGCCTCCACTGGAACTGGGACTGGAGGAGGATTAGGGTGTGGATACAGAGGAGAAGGTCAGTGAAGAGGAGGAAGAAGAAGGAGAACAACAGTAATGAACCACACCTCCCGACCAAGCCTTATTGGGATATTTCTTTTTAAATTGTGTGTCTAAGTTGCCAGATTAACCCAGGAGAGGGACCTTATGCCCACTGGCTGACTGCACTTGCACCACAGTGGAATTTCAGAGAAAGAAGAAGATAAATGTAGACTCTGTTTCACTGTTGCTACTGCTATTATTGCTAATGATACTACTAGTGTTGTCATTGCTACTACCACTGCTGCTTCTACTGCTTCTATTACTGCTGCTACTGCTACTGTGTTACTGCTGCTACATCTACTGTTGTTGCTGCTGCTATTACGCTTCTACCATAGGTGCTGATCTCCCCACAAAAATGTTTAGGCAGCAGAGCCCCACCATGCACACTCATTTGTTTTTTATAACGTTTGTTCAAATATATCATTATATTTTTTTGTCCATCAGCATACAGTAACCATTATTATTATTGCATAATTAAACAAGGCTCTAATCCCTTAAGCCTCTCTTCCCCTCCCCATCCTTCAGAACAGCAGTTCTCAACCTATGGATCGCGACATTTTTGTAGGTCGAACGATCTTTTCAAAATGGTCACAACAAACCATCGGAAAACATATTCATTGAATTCAGTTATAAAGTAGCAATGAAAATAACTGTATGGCCGGGGTTGCCACAACATGAGGAGGTGCATCAAAGGGTCGCGGCTTTATGAAGGTTGAGAACCTTTGCTCTAGAAAATTATGAAGGCTGAGGTCCCCCCCACCCCCCTCCTTCCCCCCTCCCCACCCCGCAAATCAATGTTTTCTTTGTGGTGGCACACGTCTGTAAACTACTATGGCTACTTCTGTTGATGCTACTACTTCTACAGTTATCACCAATATTATTCCTATGAACTACTATTACTGCTGCAGCTAACACTACTACTACAACTACTTCTACTAAAAATACTTTTACTACAACTTCTACTAACAACTTTTATGACCACCACCAAAATCACCCCCACTACTGCCTACAGATTTGAACCCGGCCATAAATAGTTCTGTCATAAAGTTGTACTGAAAAAAGATGGACATTTCTGAATTCACACCCTCAAGGAAATAGCTGCTAAACTAGTGAATCTTTCAGGTCAAGTATGTGAACACTGACAGATGAATCCCTGCAGTCTGTCAGAACCCTTCATATTAATCCTCTGTTTATCCTTGACCAGTGTTTTTTAAAAGTTGCATCAAAAAAAAGCCACAAATAAAGATTGATGATAGGTTAATCTGTGTTGGGATTTTAATATTATTTGCTTGCTTCAGGCTATAAGAAATAAAAACTATTACGAAAACTAATATATTTTTGTGAAGATTTAATTTATAGTGATTTTAAATATGTTTTGGTTTTTTTAGATACATTTTTATAGCAAACATCTTTGTGTTGGCCATGAAACTGGTTTATAGATTTAATGTTTTTATTGTATCTCATAATAACTGTATTTCTCTTAGATCTTTCCTTATATATATATATATATATAAATATATATTCCCCGTGTGGGTTCCGGGGCCCCATTGTGGGGAAAACAAGAATAGACCCACTGCCTCCCCAAAAGCATGTTGTAAGAGTCGACTAATTGGGGAGCTTCCTTTGAAGTCAGAGTGCATCTGCCGGAGAGGCAAGGAACCAACAGTCTGTATTCAAGAGAATGAGATCTGTAAAACTGATGCACACGCAACACTCAGGTTCTGGAGCAGGACTGCAGTTCAGTAGTGGACGAGCAACCAGAACTTTCCGCCAGAGTGTACAGCTGGTGAACATGAAGAAGAAGAAGATATATATATATACACACACACACACATATATATAAAATGAAGGTAATTCCATTCCAGATACTTCTGTAAGGATGTAAAATATTAACCCTTCACATATTTTGGGCCATGCCATATGAGATAAGGTGATCAGTTCCCTTCATCAGTTTGTAAATATGCAGGTAAAGATGGATAACTCGGTAAGTAAGATAGGTTTATTTGTAAATTAAAGAGTGAATAAAAGAGTTAAATGGTGTTCCGAGAAGCTAAGACAAATATAAATATGACCCACTCACCTGCCAAATCTGGTTGCCCACCATCCAGCCAGAAAGCCACCAATGCAGCCGCCAACAGCAAAGATGGCCACTGTCAGTGCCCACAAGTTTCGAATGGACTGGTCAGACATGTGGGACCCATCTCTGTCTGCTTGTGTCTCATTCATGAAAGCCTTGATCAGCTGTGGAACAGACGAAAGATGTAGGGGACAATTAGGCTGACTGTGAGCTGAACGTTGTTGTGTGGTAGACTTTGAGGGATGTTGTAAGGAATGATTAGGCTGATTGGGAGCTAAAGGCAGTTGTGTAGCAGACTCTGAGGGATGTTGTAGAGCTAAAGCTTTGTGGAAAACTTAGAGTAAGCTTATTGTATACAACTCAGTAGTCATCCTGAAGCTTATATTTAGAGTTGAATGTCAGTGATAAAGCTGGAGCTCAATTACAAAGTTAGAGCTTGATGGCAGATATAGGCTTAATGATATTCTTAAAGCTCAGTTATGGAGTTAAGCCCTATAGAAGGGTTTGATATTTGGCCTTAAAAGGATGGTTTGGCATGTTGTGTTGTGGTATACAGCAAGGCTATGATATATGCTCCTATTGGCCCAACACATCCAATTTCTGAAAACCCCTAAGTAGTTGCTTTTTATGACACCTTTGGGAAAGGGGGTGGGAGCGGAACAGTAGGTATATTTTTTTTTTCTACCAAAACTGGGGCCCTCGAACCCACACAGTGAACTGGAAGAGTTGAAAGCTCAACAGTAGAGATGAGCATAGTGCTAGAGATGAGCACAGTGCTAGTGATGAACACAGTAGTAGAGATGAGCACAGTGCTAGAGAAGAGCACAGTGCTAGAGATGAGCACAGTGCTAGAGATGAGCACAGTGCTAGAGATGAGCACACTGCTAGAGATGAGCACAGTGCTTGAGGTGAACACAGTGCTTGAGGTGAACACAGTGCTTGAGGTGAGCACAGTGCTAAAGATGAGCACAGTGCTAGAGAAGAGCACAGTGCTAGAGAAGAGCACAGTGCTAGAGATGAGCACAGTGCTAGAGATGAGCACAGTGCTAGAGATGAGCACAATGCTAGAGATGAGCACAGTGCTAGAGATGAGCACAGTGCTAGAGAAGAGCACAGTGCTAGAGATGAGCACAATGCTAGAGATGAGCACAATGCTAGAGATGAGCACAGTGCTAGAGAAGAGCACAGTGCTAGAGAAGAGCACAGTGCTAGAGAAGAGCACAATGCTAGAGATGAGCACAATGCTAGAGATGAGCACAGTGCTAGAGATGAGCACAGTGCTAGAGATGAGCACAGTGCTAGAGATGAGCACACTGCTAGAGATGAGCACAGTGCTTGAGGTGAACACAGTGCTTGAGGTGAGCACAGTGCTAAAGATGAGCACAGTGCTAGAGAAAAGCACAGTGCTAGAGAAGAGCACAGTGCTAGAGATGAGCACAGTGCTAGAGATGAGCACAATGCTAGAGATGAGCACAATGCTAGAGATGAGCACAGTGCTAGAGATGAGCACAGTGCTAGAGAAGAGCACAGTGCTAGAGAAGAGCACAGTGCTAGAGATGAGCACAGTGCTAGAGATGAGCACAATGCTAGAGATGAGCACAGTGCTAGAGATGAGCACAGTGCTAGAGAAGAGCACAGTGCTAGAGAAGAGCACAGTGCTAGAGATTAGCACAGTGCTAGAGATGAGCACAGTGCTAGAGATGAGCACAATGCTAGAGATGAGCACAGTGCTAGAGATGAGCACAATGCTAGAGATGAGCACAATGCTAGAGATGAGCACAGTGCTAGAGATGAGCACAGTGCTAGAGATGAGCACAGTGCTAGAGATGAACACAGTGCTAGAGAAGAGCAAAGTGCTAGAGATGAGCACAGTGCTAAAGATGAGCACAGTGCTAGAGATGAGCACAGTGCTAGACATATAGCTTATAATAGGTAACAGTAGAACAGTCCTGTACTTTCCGTTTTTTTAGCCCTGAAAAAAACAGATTAAAATCTTTCCCAGGTTTTGCCAACAGAAGGAAAATACTGCTGCTGTTTAGAAGTGGAGGAATGGGAGGTGGGCAGCACCCTTACACATTTTCTAGGGGTAGGGGCTCAAGATTTGTGTAAGTGTGTTATAAATAAAAAGTGCTAAATATCAAATAAATCGTCTTCTTCTTCTTCAGCATTCCGAACCCTTGAGGTTAATTGCTGCAGATATCACCCGCTTACATTCATCTCTCTGGTTGGCCTTTCTTTCCAGTTGATGACACCAAGTGTTTGCATGCCTGCCTGGACATTATCTCTCCATCATCTTCTTAGTCTGCCTCGTAGTCTATGACCATTCATTTCGCTTGTGTATACAGTTTTTACTTCTCTGTCGTCTGACATTCTTTCAATGTGCACCAACCATTTCAGTCTATTAGCTCTCATGATGTAAGTGATCAAAAGTGATTTAAACAGATTATGTTGCTTTTCACTCTCCATTCCCCGCTGTTTGCATCTTTGATATGTATCAAATAAATATTTGAAAAAAATATGAAATATATAAAAACATGCTGAAAAAAAGAGAACTTCTGTAAACTGTTATTAGACTCGCTTAGCAACTAACGCATTGTCGGGAGGGAAGGCTGAAGGTGCCCGAGCACATTGGTTCCAATGTCCATGGCACACAGCTGGGGTTGTCAGTAAGGTTTCAAAGTGTGTTATTTGCTTCTAGCTGATGAATTTTCCCCATTTCTGAACAAGAAGTCTGAAATTTTCATTGCCCAGCTACATTGCCACCTTTTGATCTGTGATTGTCTCGGGTCATTAGCCGTTGCTCTTTCATGCCATACTAAAAGGCCGTCGAGTATCTTCTCATGTTGTCTTCTTCGCAGTAATTTCTAAAGACAAATAAAAAGACTGTTTCTTCTTGCCTTCTTCAAGTTTGTGTATGGTGTGACTCCAACATCCGCTTACCCTACAAGGCACCTCTTACGCGCTGATGGTAACGTCACAGCGTTTGAAGGTATTTTAAAGAGCTAGCTGTTTCACAGCTAATTCAGCTCCTCTCACTGACAATGAGAAAATGAGTTAAGAACAAATCATAAATAGCATGGAGATTACATTTACCGAAACAACAGAAAGATAACACATATAATGGCAAGAGAGTATATACAAAAATAGTATCATATACATTACTGATTCAGGGGCGTTAATCACTCCCACGTTGTACCCAAACTGAAAGGATCCCATGGCGGCTCCGATAATGGTGAGGATCAGTCGAGGGGTTACTCGCTGAAAAAAAAAAGGTGACCACATCAAGTTACGTGCAGTCTGTTCTTCTGTAGTAATGCACCTGACGAGTAGTCTGTGTATACGAAGATGTAGCACTTTGTGTATATAGAGATATGTACAAACTAACTACTACATAGAGAGATACGTACACACAAACCACTACACATTGAGATATGTACACACAAACCACTACATATAGATAGATATTTGTACACACAAACTATTACATGTAGAGATATGTACCCTCAATCTACTACATAGAGAGATATGCACACACAAACTGCTACATAGAGATGTGTACACACAAACCACTAAATATAGAGATATGTACACACAAACCACTAAATATAGAGATATGTACACACAAACTGCTACATACAGAGATGTGTACACACAATCCACTAAATATAGAGATATGTACACACAATCTACTACATAGAGAGATATGCACACACAAACTGCTACATACAGAGATGTGTACACACAAACCACTAAATATAGAGATATGTACACACAATCTACTACATAGAGAGATATGCACACACAAACCACTACATAGAGAGATATGCACACACAAACCACTACATATAGAGATGTGTACACACAAACCATTACATATAGAGATATGTACACACAATCTACTACACAGAGAGATATGCACACACAAACCACTACATATAGAGATGTGTACACACAAAGCATTACATATAGAGATATGTACACACAATCTACTACATAGAGAGATATGCACACACAAACCACTACATATATAGATATGTACACACAAACCATTACATATAGGGATATGTACACACAATCTACTACATAGAGAGATATGCACACACAAACCACTACATATAGAGATGTGTACACACAAACCATTACATATAGGGATATGTACACACAATCTACTACATAGAGAGATATGCACACACAAACCACTACATATAGAGATGTGTACACACAAACCATTACATATAGAGATATGTACACATAAACCGCTATATACAGAGATATTTACACACAAACCACTACCTGTAGAGATATGTACCCACAAACCACTACATATAGATAATTATATGTACCCACAAACCACTACATATAGATAATTATATGTACACACAAACCACTATATATAGATAATTATATGTACCCACAAACCACTACATGTAGAGATATGTACCCACAAACCACACCATATACATGCACACACAAACCACTACAGATAGAGATATGTACACACTAAACCACTACATACAGAGATATGTACACACAAACCACTACATTTAGATATATGTACACACAAACCACTACATGTAGAGATATGTACACACAAACCACTACATGTAGAGATATGTACAGATAAACCACTACAGATAGAGATATGTACACACAAACCACTACATGTTGAGATATGTACAGATAAACCACTACAGATAGAGATATGTACACACAAACCACTACATGTTGAGATATGTACAGATAAACCACTACATACAGAGATATGTACAAACAAACCACTACATATAGAGATAAGTACCCACAAACCACACCATATACATGCAACCCGAAACCACACCATATCCCTGCACACATAACCACTACATGGCTCTACCAGGGTCAGATTCAGACTTGATGAGGCCCCATGTTAATCAAGACCTGAGGCCCCTACAGTTTTTAATTACACCAGCTTATTTTAGAAAGCGTAAAATTATATGTAAAAAGTAAAAAGTCCCTTTTCCACGCCTTTAGACAAATAGGGCTAGACCTATATTTTTATAGAAAAATCGGCACAAGATGGGTGATGTGGTCAGCATCACGCCGGCCACCTTTAGTTCGCGGAACTGCACCCGGGAGTCCAGGTCATTTTTGAAAATAGTCCAGCTTCACCAGGGAGCGAACCCACGACCTTCCGATCTGCATGCGAGCGTCTAGCCGCTACGCCACGGCAACTCCCGTAATATTATATAGGCCTTTTTAAATTTAGGAATAATCGAAAAAAAAATTTTAAAGTTACGTTCAAGCCCACCTGGACCGCACAATGAGCGATAAACATCTAGCGACACAGTGTCACCATTCGTATGAGAATCACATGAGCACAAGTCCCAGACACCCCATTCAATCGTTAGGCTATATTAAGACTCACGACAACATCTGTGGTGGGGATCTTAAATAATAACAACTATTGCGTCCAACACTGGGGCGTCGTTAAACAAATAGAAATATATTGTTGTTAAAACCTGAAATAATATTCATAAAATTAGACAATTTAGTGAAACAATTAAAATCTGTTAAAATAAAACTGCATTAAAAATATATTAAAATAAAATTATATTTGTGTAACCAAAGAAAAAGAAGAACAAATTTGCAGAGGCCTTTGCAGACTGTGAAGCCCTAAGCTGCAGCTTGTTTACTATTTAACTTATACCTAAATCCACCACTAATCTCCACATCCGAACCACTACATTATCGCTTACACAGATCACTACATATCTCTGAATACACAGGTCAGTTGAGGGAACCCTTTACATGGCGTTGCAGAACCAACCACATCAATTGCTTTTCTGTTTGGTTTTACTGGCTAATTTTACCGTCAGTAGTTTGACAATGACATTTGCGTAGAAAAACCACAAGGGCCAAAAAATGCTGGGGTTGGTTCTGCAACGTCCTGTAAAGAATACACAACTAACTTTAAAGTTTGACACAGCTTACGGAATAGCCACCGCTCCATACCATTGTTAAAAAATTGCCTCATCGCCTACAACTCGAACTGAAACAGGTACTCCGGAATTACCCACTGTCTGTAGCACCGGAGTCACAGATGCCGACTACATATCTTTGTACACACAAACCTCTACACATCTTTGTACCCTAACCATGACAAGTGCATTGAGAACTGAAGTAACACACGTTCCGTGCAAACAGCTGGCTCCAGTACATAGCGTTGTTCATCACTGAACTAGAACAATTAACAAGGGACAGCCGGTCAATGTGTTGTGTCCATGAATAGACAAGCATCCCATGATTGATTTCACTCAGACGTACCACAGTTCAGTGTTTTCATCTTTTTCTTCTTCTTCTTCTTTTTCTTCTTCTTCCTCTTCTTCTTCTCCTCCTCCTTCTTCTTTCTTTCTTTCTTCCTTCCTTCTTTCCTTCCTTTCCTCCCTCCCTCCCTCCCCCTGCCTGCCTGCTTCTTCTTCTTCTTCTTCTTCTTCTTCTTCTTCTTCTTCCTCTTCTTCCGTGTTTGCCCTTGGAAGGGTGGATTGGCAGTGTGGCACGTCGTGTTTTGGCTTACAGCTAGGCTGCGCTATCTTTGACTCTGGGCTCAAGACATCCGATATTAATCAACATTTTATGACATGTTTGTTAAGAGGCAGTTGGTTTATTCACCCCCCCCCCCCCCCCCTTTTTTTTTTTTTCTCGCAAAACGGACAAGGAACCCATTCATTCATCAGGTAGCTGCCCCTTTGCAGAACGTCGTTCTCATCACGGTCTGGCTGAAAAAAAAACTCGGTCTCTCGCCAGCTCTCCCGCCCTATGTATTTGCATATTTAAGCAATCACTTATATGCTGTGCCCATCTTCGTATTGGTCGGCCCCTGCCTCTCCTTCCTGGTACACAAGGAACCCACATAGGGAAATTTAGTATCCATCTTTTCTTTAAGAGTTTGATGTAGATTTAATGGCATTATATACTACAAGTCTGTAGACAGTAATTCAATAAGCAAATGACCAATTACACACACAGCGAACGAACAAACGAAAAAATGAACAAACGAACGAACAAACTTTATTTTCAAAAGGGTTACAAATTGGGCACGCAGTCTGACATTCGGCCCTTCTAAGCACTCATTTTTCAGAAGACCAATGCCTGTTATCAATAATGCATGTTATGGATGTAAGGAGAGGGCAAAGAAGACTGATTCCCATCCATTATTTCGGAAGAATTGCACAAGAAAGAACGGAGTGGTGAAGTACAATAGTGCAAGCCACGTGTGGCATTTATGGCACAACAGGATGGTTGTGATGATGATGATGATGTTGATTATTTTAGACAATATTAAAAATCTGCCCCTGTGAGGATTTGAACCTAAAACCTTGGGGCCAGCAGGCAGTTATCTAGCCACTGGACTACTAAACTCATGATCTGTAGAGAGAGATAACATCAATGTTATCTAATCCTACTTATCTGGAGAACTCTATATAATCTTATTAAATCCCAAAGATAATATCTAAGGCGTTAGTGAAACGAGCCTACGGGCTGGAGAAAGACGGAAACGATAATTGTTAACAGACATTTATGATGATGTCTGGTGAATAATAATAAGGCAGGTAGAATGATTCAGCACTGAAAACAATGTTTTATACTTACTGTTTTAGACCGAGCTGCTTGTCCTTCAGTTTTCTCAGGTGTGTCTGTATCCATGTTCGTTCTCTGTTGCAGTTGTTGTCCTCTTTGGAGATCACGACTACCTGAGGGGATGTAAAGTTTTGAGTCAGTGAGAACGACAACACCAACTGTCACTGTCATATAGGCTGACGATGCTTCTTTCTGCACAGATTATAGGATTCTTACGGAACGGTTAAGATCGCTTGGCTTTCGTACTAAACATCCAGGTTCGAATCCTCGGTACGGTTGTGAGTAATTTTCTGTCAGGCAAAAGTATAATCCTAACCTGCACAGTGAGTAGCGACTGCATTAGCCATGCAGTCCTAAATCATCAAACTCGAAGACCACCCCTTCCCTTCTCCCCATCCCCCAACCTTGTTCCTATAGGCGTCAGTACCTCGGGAAGGGAGAGACTCCGACTCCTTATTGGTTCATTGTTAGACTCTTGCATGATCTTTGTCTTCGTTTTGCTGATTGTTAGCCCAAATTCACACCAGGCATCGGCGAATAAAGACAGTAAACAGTGCAGTTCCTCCACTGAGTGTGTTGCAATTGCAGCCTCATCCCCAAAAAGCAACTCTCCAATGAGTCAGAACCTTTATAATCTTGGTACTGGCTATGAGTATATGAGCATTGTAATGAGGGCCATCTGAGCGAGAATGGATTGGGAGAGGAAAGATGAACAAAAAGGTATCTTCTTCAGCATTCCGAGCCCTTGATTCTTTGCTGCAGATATCACCCGCCTCTATTAATCTCTCTGGCTGGCCTTCTCTTTCCAGTTGGTGACACCAATTGTTTGCAGTTCTGTCTGGACATTATCTCTCCATTGTCTTCTTGGTCTGCCTCGTAGTCTACAACCATTCATCTCCCTTGTGTATACAGTTTTTTCTTCTCTGTCATCTGACATTCTTTCAATAAGCCCCATCCATTTCAGTCTATTGGCTCACATGGTGCCAGTGATCAGTGGTGGTAGTGATTTAAACAGATTGTGAATTTTGTTGTTGCTTCTCACACTCCATTCCACATTTGTATCTTTGGTGGGTCAAAAGATTCGTCGTAAGACTGTTTTCGAACACCTGTAACAAGGCTTCACCTCTGGTATTTGTGCACCAAGTTTCAGACCTATATAACACGACTGGTCTTTTTAACGTTTTATATATTTTTATCTTGGTGTTGAGAGACAGACTCAGCCTCTTAAAATGTGTGTATGGGGAGGGGTGTCAATATATCTAATCCTTCTTTGAGTGCGTAAAATAATAAGATAACTTTAAAAGAACCTCTATGCGTGGTTGTAAAGGGGGGGGGGTGTGCTGAGCCATGTTACACATTTTCAAGGATCTACTCGGCAACCTGTAATGTTTCTTTTCCTGCTAACAATTATATCATCGCCGCACAACAACACACTAGGAAAACTTAAACCGGCTAGTCCAGACCAAACACTTTCAGCCTGAGATTGAATCGTCCACTCTACCTACGCTTTAACACTACTGGCTGACCTCAGCGTACACACATGCGCATGCGTACACACACCAACACATGCACATACAAACACATACATGCACACACATACACATACACAGACCACAATTATAACCAGAAACTCCTAACAAGAGGATTAACTATTATGTTATGCCCGCGTCTTCAACTCAATGCAAGTTGTTGTTTTAAAGCCCCACCCTGGCTGTTGCCGGGAGCCCTAATATAACCCAACCTACCAGAGGGTCTGGCCGGCTCACTAGACTCAGAGGAAAGGCAAGGCGAACATTTAACCAGATTGTGACCGGTACCATCAGTACTGGAACTCTGCGCTGGCTGCTGAAGATGAAGACAGATCACGCATGGGAATGCCCCGAATGCTGTGATGTCAATTCTTGACTCAACTCAACTCAACCCAGCCTATGGTTTCTGGTACCTGTCCCCGGGTGATCCTCATCCGAGTGGTGGCATTTTGTGTCACCGGGTGTTTATCGCTCGTTGTGATGTCCTGGTGGAGTTGGACGTCATCATCGTCATCAAGGTGATTGAACTTGGTCAAGTTGTTTTCTTCTTCTTCTTCAGTGAATGAATGAATGGCCTCACCCATTGTCGAAATGTCGGATATATCATCGGTAGGCAGGCCAAACAATTTCTTGAGGCCTCAGAAATGTGGTTTACAGAAGAATGCTTAGAATACTTTGAACAGCCAGAAAGAGCAGCCAAGAGGTGTTAAAAGAGGCTGGGGCCTGAAGACAACTTATCACAGACATCAGAAGGAGACAGTCATCATTTTTCGGCCATGTTATGAGAAGAGGGAAAATAGAACATGCTGTGAAAGATCTTTGGAAGGAGGGATAGAGGAACATAACGAGAGAAGATTTTTGACAGTCTTGTTGCATGGCATGGAGGTGTGTCAGCACTCTAACTGATACATGCTACAGGAGATCGCAGATTGTGGAGAGGCATGATCGCCCATGCCAGTCAGCAAGGTACCTGATGATGATGATGATGATGATGATGACGATGATGATGATGATGAGACAGGGTGCAGACACATAGACGGATAGGTGGACAGGCAGGCAGTGGCTAAGTTGTTATTAGGTGGGCGGACGGAGAGACGGATAGGCAGGTAGACAGACAGATGATTTGCAGATAGAGAGATCGCAGTATGGGAGAGATAGACAGGTGGTATGGCAGAGACAGACAGGCAGTATGGGAGAGGCAGACAGAAAGTATGGCAGAGATAGACAGTATGGCAGAGATAGATAGGCGCAATGGAAGAGGCAGGAAGTATAGAAGAGACAGACAGACAATATGGCAGAGATAAACATTCAGTATGACAAAGATAGACAGGTAGTATGGCAGCGATAGACAGTTTGGCAGAGATAGACAGGTAGTATGGCAGAGTTAGACAGGTAGTCTGGCAGAGACAAACATGCAGTGTGACAGAGATGGACTGGAAGTATGGCGTAGCGGAGATGAACAGGCAGAATTGCACAGATAACTATTTGGTGAGGGGAGGGAAGGCATACAAACACATATAAAAAAAAGTGCGATGAATTATACTGAGCAGTAACCTGACAGACAACAATAACAACAATTTAAATACGCCCCAGGAAACGTGAACGTTTTGTTAACCATTCAACAAAAATCCAACCAACAAATTTAAACTAAGTATAAATAAAAACAGGAATGACACTTTTGTTCCTTCTCTTTGTGTATTTTTGTTCCGTTAATTTAAAATACGCACGGATAACCACTCCAGCTTTTACAGTCGAATAAACCCGGTATTATGCAAACATAAACAGGGTTTTTTTTTTTTTTTTTTTGCCCTTGTGTAATCACGAATACGTGATCATTGTGTAGCAGTTGCCTCACACAATCAGGGAGCAGTTCAGTTCAAGTTGTAGAAAAATATACTGAAGGTAGATAATAAACAGGATCTGTAGCATTCTGTGGATAGAACTCCCTCACTGCTGACCTTTGTGAGTGATGAGTAATTGTACACAGTGAAATCCTTTGGTTACCATTGAAGTTTTGAAACAAAAATTACGGTTATCCCATCAAGGAGAAGGTGGCTAAAGTGGCGGGAGCGGTTAGATGATCGCCAGTCGGTCCCGTGGTTTGGGGTTCGATCTAGACCCATAAGAGCATAGCCGATGCTCCAAATGAGACAAATGTGGCAAAAACTCAATTTTAGACGTACTTCATCCACAAGGACCAAATACACAGTACCTTGTGGGAGATATTTGTTTTTAATGTTTTAATATGTCCTGACCAGTGAGGATGCAAGACCAGCTCGCCAGTGTAAGCGGTAGCAGGTAACTATAACCCTGAAGAGGGTGCCACGTGATATTTTCCTCCCTGTCACTTCGCTGTTTAGGATTTGAATGCGCAGCCAGCATTGCAATATTAGTAAGTGGTAGCTTTTACACGTTCAGTTTCTGCATGAGTGGCGTCAGCCTGCAATGAACTTCCTTTCGCTGTATGCGTAAACCAAATAGTGTATTTGTAATAAATAGTGAGCAGTTTTTAAAACAAATACTCGAAGTTATTTTTAAAAAATGTCGTTTGCAATGGAAAGTGTAAGCGGCGAAAACAGCCGCTACATGCGCGCCTAGACACTGGTCCTGACTGACAAACATAGATAAACGCTTACTGGTGCTCATTAATAACTGCATCCACACCTTGTGCTTTATTTTGTGCTGAATGAGTATTTATGACCCTTGCTCCTAGGTCTTTTACACGACGTTGCAGAACCACCCCAAAAAGCCCCTGGCTGTTGTGTGGTTTTTCTAGGTAAATTAACGTCCAGTAGTTTACCATTGCTTTCTGGAGGGTCGGCTTTCTTGATACCACTGTCGAAACCAACGCAAGGCGCATGGCCCGCAGCTGGGATCGAACCCGGCATCCCGGCATTACGAAGCGTTCGCATCGACTTAGCCACAGAGCCGACGCTCATAGGTCTACCCAGCTTAAAATAAGTAACAGGTTAATGCCGGCGTGATGTTGACCATATCAAATATCAAGTGCCGAGTGGTCTACAATAGGGGGAAAACAAGAATAGACACACTGCCTACCCAACAAGCATGTCGTATTGTAGGCAACCATGAGTCCCTGGCGACCATGGGGTTGAGTCGTTAGTCGTATGAACAGTGCCTGCTATGGTCGGCTTTGTGGCTAAGTCGATGCAAGCGCTTCGTAATGCCGGGATGCCGGGTTCGATACCAGCTGCAGGCTTGCGTTAGTTTCGACAGTGGTATAAAAAAAAAGCCGACCGCCGTCCAGAGGCAATGGCAAACTACTAGACGTAAATTTGCCTAGAAAAACCATACAACAGCCCCTGGCTGCAACTAACCTATATATGTCTGCTATGACTGCCCAATGCAGGAGTGGCAGAATTGCACGTAGTCCTCATAGAAACGTTCTGAGTCTGGTTTTCTCTCTTAACTACCATTTAATAAAATACAGTTTCGTCCTTTTTAGGATGACATTTTTTTGTTATTTGAAGCCCCACCCTGGCTTTTGCCAGGGGCCGCAATATAGGCAGGCCATAAATATGGCCAATTGTCTGAACGCGGTTTCTGGGACCTCTCCACGGCGATCCTCATCCACATGGTGGCACTTTGTGTCATCGGGTGTTTATCGCTTGTGTGATGTCCTAGTGGGGTAGAAAGTCAGTCAGTAAGTCGGTTTTCTCTTAGACATCTCCTCTCTATAGTTTGCTGCGTTTGGCCTCTTTCAAACAACGGCAGTCCGTCTTTCGCTGTCTGCCTCAAAAGTAGTCGGTTCTGCAGCTGATCTCTTCCAAGTGTATGTGCCAATGTTAAAATCTTTCAGGTGGCATTTACATGTGTCCTTGTAGCGTTGCTCTGGTCTTATCCTTGTTAACAGTTCGCCATACCGGGGATCAGTCTTGCCACTTTTCTTTGACAAAAAACATCCAAAATGGAGTTAAATGGAAAAAATATCTAAAAACACCTAAATTTGTGTGGAAAAAATCTAGAAAAATCATCCATAAGGAAAAAGTTACAAATTACATAGCAATTGATATGACTTACCCTAAAGAATCATGTCCTCATCTTTACTGAAGTCTTACTTACAAGATCCACAGGATAAACTTAGCTTGGATGATGAAGTTAAAGCTTCAGATCCAAAATGACTCTGGTATGCTTTAGCTGTTCCAATTTCTTTTAATACTCAATCAGGGAGCTGATAAGCGGAACAGCCTTTTCCTTCTCTTATTAGGCCGAATTTTATTGTCAAGATAGCATTTAAGAGGTCAAATTAGGTTAGATTTTATAAATTCACTCTAAATGAAAACATCTAGAAAAAAGATCTACCATATAAACGTCAAAAACACCATCTAAATGCAAGGGAAAACATCTAAATCTGGATGTAAAACATCCAAAGTGGCAACACTTTGCCGGGGATCTTTGGAATGCGACCGTCCTCCATGCAAAAGACATGTCCCAACCAACGCAGGCGTCTTTGCTTTAGTAGAAAGTACATTGTTGGCATTCCTACTCTTCTAAGTACACACTGACTTGGGACAAAGTCTCGCCGTGATACAACGTACGTGGTACGATATTCAATCTTTATTTTTTTTTTTTTCTTGAGCGTGTTTCCCTGCTGCAAAGAAGCGTGCTTATGTCGCAAGCTTCACAAACTTTAATTGTGATCCTATCCATAATGTTTTTGTTTGACCACACTCTTGTTGTAAGCGTGGAAAGTATTGCAGAAGCCTTTCCTATTCGTCGTTTGGTTCCGCATCTAAGGAAAGATTGTCTTGGACCTCATAGCTTAGATATACAAACTCATGTACAGCCAATAGCCCATAGTCATAAAAGTTAATATTTGGTGGGCTTACCGCTTTCATCCCCCTCACTTGCGTTTTGTTGAGGCTGATAGTCAGTCAGTCCAAATTGTTTGAATGCATTTTGCAAAGCGATTCATGAGAATCTGCAGAGAATTTTTAGTATGTGCAGTTATGGCTGCATCATTCGCAAAATGAAAGTTTATGAGGCATCGTATTCCTTGCAAGAAGCCTGGACAGACTGAAAAGGCGGCCATCTGACCTCGTACGGATTCATTATATTCCTTTAGTTGTTGTCCCAAAAGCAAGCCGACGCAATGCAGTGAAGATGACGTCAAACAAGTGGGCGCTAGAACGCATCCCTGATTTACACCATTATGAATCTGAATGAATGACGGTGGCAAATCTGTATATATAACAGTTCCTTTTAAATTCTTATGAAAAGATTCGATGAGGCACGGTAGTTTACGTGGGCAACCGTATTTAGCAAGGATCTTGAACAAGCCAGCTCTGCTAATATAACCAAAAGCTTTGTGAAATCTATGAAAGCAATGAACAGTGACTTATGTTGCTCCCTGCACTTTTCTTATAGCTGCCTGATAGAGAAGATCATGTCTGCGTTTGATCTCTGGGCTCTAAACCCACACCATCATTTCCGATATACATTGTCTGTTGGAATTTGCAGTCTCTAGAGGATCACGCGTGCAAAGGCTTTTTTTTTTTTTTTAACATTAAACGCTTTTTATTGGACATTCATATTTTTTAATGTACGAATTAAAAGTCAGAATTAGTCATGAATAAAATGAGACGAGCTTCATCGAAAAAGTTTTGTTCATTTTGTATACTACAGCAATATGATGATTGTGAAAACCAGTGAACCAAAATGTGTGAGACGATTTCTAATGAAAAAAATTGTATGCCGATGAGGCAATTAACAAAAATCAAACAGAAAAGTGGGTATGTATATAGATAAAGACGTCTAGAAAGGTGAAAACATCAATTTAACGTATACCAGACTGAAAATAACTCCCTGGGGTGCATAAATCTTTTTAAAAAAAATTTTCATCATGTGTCCATTACAGCCACATAAACCACATGTCACACAGACCTTCCCAGTAAACAAACAAATAATGTGACTAGGTTATAGTAGTTGAATGAGCAGGGATACACATGTTCCACTTCCAGTCATGCACAATGCGAGGACTCATTTTTTTTTCTTGGTCCCCCCAGTCGATGAAAAACCAACATTTTTCAAGCCTTACAAAGGAAGATATAGCTGTCATGATTTGGATATCCAGCTAATCGTGAAAAACGACCAACTGATTTTTCAAGCAAGAGGAAGATACACTTTTTCCCCAGCACGATTCCAAGTCAGCTGTCATGAAAACACTAATCGATGAAAACGACTTACAACTGTCATTTTTTCAAGCTGTCATGGCTAATCGATGAAAACGACCAACTCATTTTTCAAGCCTTACAAGAGGAAGATATAGCTGTCATGATTTGGATCCCTTACTGGGGCTAACCCAAGAAATGTGCATGTTGGTGACACTTACTAGTGAATCATCACCTAAACGTGTATTCACTCACTGTACGTTTGGCAGGAGCATAATCATAAAATCTGGCTCTAACTGGCAACCTCCCTGTATTTATTGCTTTTTAAACCATTAAAAATGGCCAGACAATTTTTTTCAGTGGTTATTTTATCACACAAGCATTCACTGCAGAATATTCTGAGACTGGCAGAGTAAATTGTTTTTAAAAATAGACGAATAAAGGGAATAACAAATGTTCGCTAAATTGCCTTCGTTAATTCCCAAGCAAATCAATATAAAAATCTTTCTGTTTGGATCTATAAATTTGTACAAAGCTAGTCATTACAATAACCTGTTTGAAGAGGAGTAGGGGAAAAAAACAGGACACCTAAATACAAGCACAAATACAGCTGGAGGATATAAACAAAAGAGTGAATGGGACCACTTGCTTTGTGCACATCCCTGTCACAGGTTGATTATTGCAAATCTTTTTGGCCATTAGTAATTTTGACCATCTGTATGCTTATGTAAGACTTTTGCAGACATAAATGCCACACTCAGACGTTGATAATTATAGCGTAGACCAGAGAAGTCTTTTACAAAAACACATTTTGAAGAAAATATGAAAACCAGATAAGTAATGTCCACTGGTGATAGGACACTGGGTGTCAGCCCAGTTGACTTAACACTGGCATCTAAAATTTGTGACATGAAAAAACAGTGTGAATTTGTTGTCCCGGTACTGAACAGACTCATCTATCAGAAGAAAATATTGGCACATCATCACTGCACAATATGCTCTGACATCACTGAAATAGGGTTTATGTTTATGGCACACTAAAAGTGCTGTCGGGAACCCAATGAAGTTGGGGGGAGAGGGCTTTAAAAGAAATTGATCGCAAAAACGGCAGAAATTAATATGTGGTGTGAACACAATTATTGTGTTACATATACGGCTACAGTGGTGATAACCAAAGTTAGAAGACTCAATGTGCTCATTAAATTACACAACTGAGTCAGATCTAAAGCCTTACATTGGGTGATACTGTCTCACATGCTGAAAATAGCAAACTAGGAATTTACATTGTCTTCGTAGCATTCACGAGAACAGCAAGTGCATGGCATATTAAACAATATATATACACACATACACTCAAATGTATGTTTTTTTTTTCACACACAACACTTGTATCTTGAGGCTAAAGATTTACTCATCGTCGTCATCCTGTTTTAATCCTCGTCTTCTTCATCATCCTCCTCGTCTTCATCTTCTTCCATTCTAGCAACAACTGTTTTGGGAGCAGGCCCACTGCTAGCAGCACCTCCCCCGGTTCTTCTGTATTCAACCATGTTGGCCTCATATTTTTTAGACTTCTCCAGAGCTTGTTTCTCACATGGTTTCTTATCTTCATTGGTCATGGATCTTCACTCTTCACCAGCCATTTTGAGCAGCTCCTTGTGCTCAATTCCTTTGTTTGCCATCCTAATTCGGAAGCTGGCCAGGAAAAGAAAAAAAAGCAGTTGGTGAACTCTTGGGTTTGTTGGGATCTACAGACTTTCCTTTGTAAGCTGCCATCTCAACTTCATAGCACCCAGCAAGGCAAACGGACGGTGGCGAGACAGCACCTTGCTGACTGGGAGCTGACCAGCTGGGTTGGGCGGTAGCTGTCCAATGCAATAACGATGACCCAATGCCGTCTTTAAAATTAAAGACAGCCTAGGGTAATCTATCCCACCGCTGGAAGCAACCCTACTCTAGGCATGTCTAAGCATGTCGTAAGAATCAACTAACTTGGGCTTCCTTTGAGATCTGAGTGCACACACCTGAGAGGCCAGAAATCAACAGTCTCTACATACAAAAAAGTCAAACTGGTAAAATCGATGTTTACGCAACACGCAGGTTCTGGTACAATACCAAAGTCCAGAGGTGGACAAACAACTAGAACTTCCCGCCAGAGTTTACAGCCGGTGAAGACGAAGAAAAAGAAGAAGACAAATTAGTTTGTGCGTTTCAACAGACCATTAAATTTGTGATTCTGTGAAGCCATGCTTAATGTCTATGTTTTACTTTACTAACATTAGTGTATTTCACTTCAGATTGTTTTAATTCAGCTTACTTGACTTTGGGTTACTTCACTTCAGTTCATGTTATTTCACTTCCCTTCTGTTTACCGTATTTCACTTCGCGTAACTTCAGGTTACTACACTTTATTTATGTTTTTACAAACCTGTGCACGCACGAGTAAATGGTAATAAAAGAGCTGACCAGTGCAAACGAGAAAAAGCATAGAGAGAGCTGATATCATCAACTCTGTACGGGCTAGGTTGGGGATAACGGCGAATCTCTGACGTTAACACGACTGCGTGACCGTGGAGTTAAGCTTGGTGAAGCACCTCTGTGCCGTCTTCGAGGTAAAGACAGGAGATACTATAACCAATTCCTCATGGGTATCAACAGTTGAGGTACCTTGGAGTAGCTGTTGCATCGGAGGACTGAGCACGAATGGGGATGCCCAGTGGGCCAAGACGTCAATTGTAATAACAGAACCTCAGTTCACTTCACGTCACTTCTTCGGGTTACTTTACTTTAACTCGCTTCACTTCACTTCAGGTATGTCACTGCGCTTTAGAATACTTCATCTGACTTCAGTTTACTTTGCCCTATGTCACCATGCTTCACTTATTTTAATTTTACTTCAATTCATTTATACAAAATTCTGAAGGAAACAGTGCGTGTGAAACAGTGAACCCCCGGTCTTTTGACCGACATTAGAAACCCCTATCCGTGACATAACGTGCAGAATGACATCCGAAATACCCCCTTTCCTTACTGCAAGCTACAACTGCTGCACGGTGCGATTAGGATCAAATTTCACGACGCAAACTTCACATCTTGCCTTACACGTTCAAAAGTCTGGTATATCCACAACAGCGCTGTATGCCTTATAAAGTCGCGGATATCCACGATTAGAGGCTCACTGAGGTCATTTAGTGTGGCTAAGAGGCTTAGAAGTTATTGACAGGAATTCTGCCACGAAGAAAATGTGAGGGGGGGGGGGTGTGCTTCAACTCAACCACCCCACCCCTACTCCCATCTTACATGGGGGGGGGGGGGTTTAACATATCCACTGTTCTTCTTCTTCTGCCTTTCTATCCCCCAATGGAGCATAGGCCCTCAACCAACTCACGCCAGGTCGTTCTATCCTTCGCCATTGCATGGAGCTCTCCCCATGTCCTCCCAATCTTTCTAACCTCGTTCTCCAGCTCTCTTCTCCATGTGTTCTTTGGCCTTCCTTTATTCCTATGCCCCTGTGGGTTCCAATGCAAAGACATTCTAGTTATGCTGTTCTCCTGTTTTCTCAGTGTGTGCCCTATCCAACGTCAGCGTCCCTTCCTCACTTCCTGATCCACTGGAGCCTGTTTAGTTCTCTCCCAAAGTTCTACATTAGTTATTCTATCATACCATTTTATTCCCTCTATTCTGCGCAGGCACCAGTTAATGAATGTCTGTAATTAATTAGTAATTGCCTTCGTTGTTCTCCATGTTTCCGCCCCATACAATAGTACTGATTTGACATTAGAATTTAAAAAATTTTAGAATAGTATTTCTTTTAATTTCTTTTGACCTCCACAAATTCCCTAGTGCTATGAAAGCCCCTCTTGCCTTTTGTATTCTTATTTTAATATCTCTATCAGTTCCTCCATCTTTATCTACTTCACTGCCTAAATAGGTGTACGACTCCACGTCTTGGAGTGGGGTGCCATTAAGAGAAACCACATTACTATTTGCCTGATTTATTCTCATTATCTTTGTCTTTCCTTTATGGATTTTCAGACCAAGCTGCTGTGATCTCGCATTAAGTATATTTAATTTATCTTGCATCTGATTCCGTGAATGGGACAGAAGAGCAATATCATCAGCGAAGTCCAGATCATCAAGCTGTTTTGTAGGGGTCCACTGAATTCCATTCTTGGTGTTAGCAGTTACTGTTTTCATAGTCCAGTCTATAGCCAGTAAAAATAAGAGAGGCGACAAAAGACATCCCTGTCGCACATCTGTTTTTATTTCAAATGCATCTGTTAGCTTTCCCTCATGAAGAACTCGACATTTCATGTCTTTATATGTTGCCTTTACTAAGTTGATAATTTTCTGTGGGATTCCATAGTGCCCCATCAATGTCCAGAGAGATTCCCTCCCTATCAATGCTGTCAAATGCTTTTTCATAGTCTATAAATCCAATGTAAAGTGGTGAGTTCAGTTGAATGCTTTGCTCTATTATAATACGTAATGTGGCTATCTGATCAGTACAGGATCTGTTTGACCGAAAACCTGCCTGCTCATCTCTTAGCATTTTATCAATAGCATCTTTTAATCTTTCCAAAATAATTCTACTTAATATTTTTCCAGGAACTGACAGCAACATAATTCCTCTATAGTTTTCACACTCCTGTAGATCACCTTTTTTGGGCAGTTTCACAAGATATCCTTCTCTCCAGTCTGCTGGTATTTCTTCGGTCTCCCAGACTTTCCTGAATAATCTATGTAGCAATTCTGTTGATGTGTTTATGTTGGTTCTGATGGCTTCAGCTGGGATACCATCTGGGCCTGTCGCCTTTCCTTCCTTGAGAAGATTTATAGCTTTTCTAATTTTCTCTTTGGATGGTATCTCACAGTTGATATCCAGTTCCATTTCTAAAGGCTGGATATCTGGGGGAACCTCTGGGCCTGGTCTATTTAGAAGCATTTCAAAATATTCAACCCATCTGTCCATTTGATCTTTAGTGTTAGTAAGTACCTTTCCTTCACTATTTTTGATTGATCCAGTTGTCTGACTATATTTACCTACTAATTTTCTTGTGTTACTGTAAAGTTCTATGAGGTTTCCTTTTGCTGCTGCTGTCTCTGCTTCTTGTGCTAGATTATTTAGATATTTCACTTTATCTGCCCTTATATGCCTCCTAGCTTCCTTGTTGGCTTCTGTGTATTTCTCCTGAGCTCTAGCTTTAGCAGCTCTTTTTTTGCTATTGTTTAATTCTGCCTTTTTACTTTTCCTATCTTCAATCAGTTTAATGGCTTCTGGTGTTATCCATGCTTTATGTTTACTTTCTTTCTTGATGTCCACTTTTACTTTGTAAAAATAAAAAGAAAACTCCACAGCGGAGCATACACAACAGGAGTCTACCGGTCATCAGTAGAAGATCCTCTGTCGGCGATTGTTTCGGCCCGTTACCATCCTAAACAATCTCGGAAGATGGGCCAACCTGGATCATGACACCAGGCTCCAGTATCTCGTGATATTATAGTGAGTTTCAAAACTTATGCCGTCACACTTTAACAAATATCTCGAAATGTCCCGTAGGGATTAAGGCGAATTTTTGTGTGAGGTCTTAGATTTCCCATGTCCTTTTAATCCTATAATTTACAACAGCGCAGATGCTGCTGTTTTCTTAAAGCGGTGAATTTGTGTGATCTTTGTTTGACTAATAATTTATGTACCCCCTGAAAAAAATAGAACACACAGGGGTTGACACACGTGAGGAAATTGTTATAAAATCAGTTCACATGTACAACGATACATGTGGTGTGGTGATTATTTTGATAGCCTCTTCCCCACTGAATGAAAAATCCGCAACTCACAGGAGACTTATACTGGAGATGACCACCTGAGAGAGAAACGCCTGTGACACGCGTGAAATCTGTTATTTAGAAAAGTTTCCCTACTGAATATACTCAAGTTACTATAAGCATGCTAACTGATTTAAATCGGTATCTGTTATTTCATATACTACAAACAAGGCAAAAGGAAAACTATGTGTGTGTTTACATTTTTTAATTTTTACAAGGACATGATTATTAATAGTAAGTAAGTAAAGGACCATTTTCCACGCCTATAATTATTTTTTTCCGGGTTTATCTTTTAAAATACCTGCTGGTACACTGCTTTTTTTTAAATATATATTTTTAATATGTGTTTGCCATGTTGCCCAATATTACTTAATTGTTACAATTATTATATAATTATTGTGTTATTTTTGTTGTGCTAAAAAGAGTATAAATAAAATGGTATACTTTAAATAATTTGAAATGTCCAAGCAACTGCTTTTAAACGAACACCTCTAGTCACAAATAATTTCCTAATAAATTTTGACTCAACCTGCTAACAATGCCTTGGCGCACGAACGTGTGGCTTTTGCGTCATGTCTTCGGCTCACGAACAGACCACGGCCAGCTCCAGATTTATAAGCCCGTACAGCTCAAACGGTAATTCCCGTTCTTGTGCAAGAATTGAGTCCCTCTGCGTCCCCAGTATTTATCGAGGAGATGTATACACAAATTAAACTACAGTTTCATTAATTTTCGACATATTTTTTTTTAAACTATACGTCAGTTTTAAGGTAAATAAGTGTGCCAATTAAATATAACAATAAAGGCTCTAACAGACAAACAAAAATGCTTTTGCTACAGTCAACTTGAACATAAACATCAGAGATGTAAACTAAAAGTTGTTCCAGCAAAAGTAAAGAAATATCAGTGCTAACTCTTTGATTCTGAGAGGGTATTGTTGCATCAGAGGAGCAGGGGGGGGGGAAGGGGGGGGGGAGGTCTGACATTTGTACTTTATCAGATTTAGCGCATAAAAATATAGCTATGAAACATACACATGTTATACATAACATAAATATAGAGGATTGATGGTTATTATTATTAGTAGTAGACTACTACAACATATAACTATACTGTTATTTAATAATTAGTAAACAAGCACAATCAGTATGAAATTGATATGTGCAATAATTCTTTTCACCCAAAGTAGTTTTCTTAACAGTACTTCTAGCACTACCAAATATGTATCCTCAAGGTACAAACAGCACACACAAATTTGTCCAGTTTCATCTTGTTGGATAAAATCAATTCCTTATAAATGCGAATTTTGTTGTAACAAATATGCATAGGAAGTGGATAAACAACAAGAAGTTTCCGCAAGAGTTTACAGCCAGTGTTCGCGAAGCAAAGCAAAAGCCAGTTTACAAAAATTAACACAGACCGTACAACTGCAAATATGCATAAGAAGTCGATGAGCAAGCAGAAATTTCCGCAAGAGTTTCGAAGCAAAGCAAAAGCCAGTTCACAAAAATTAACACAGACCGTACAACTGCAAATATGCATAAGAAGTGGATGAACTACCAGAAGTTTCCGCAAGAGTTTACAGCCAGTATTCGCAAAGCAAAGCAAAAGCCAGTTTACAAAAATTACCACAGACCGTACAACTGCAAATATGCAAAAGAAGTGGATGAACTACCAGAGGTTTCTGCAAGAGTTTACAGCCAGTGTTCGAGAAAAATAAGTCAAATGGTTAGGGATTAATATTATTAGTGTACTGCTACAACAAATAATTATACTGTTGGTCAACAATTAGTAAAGAGGCAAAGAGTGACTTGCTGTGAGAGGTTAGTTAGTAAATGAAATAATATTTTCATCCACTTACCAAGAGGTCTGAAATATCTTGACACAATTTATCCACAGTGTGGTTGCACCATTTATGCACAGTCAATATAAAAGCAATAGTTTTCTTCAAACACAAGATAGTTTGCACCTGACAACTGTCGATATTCTCCAGATATGGCTTCTAAATTACCTGTTGTATTATCCCTAAAAGTAAGAATTCTACATTTAAAGTAGAAAAGTAATAAACAGCCAGTTCCCAAAAATCCGAACTACTGACTAGAAACAGTGACACTGGCACACTCATTACAACACGACTGTCTCCCGTGAATTACAATTAAAATTGCTGTAATCTAACAGCTTGTATGTCCACTTTACAATATCCGCTTGTCGATTTGTAATACGAATACAATCAAACACAGAAGTTTGTAAGCATATTATAATGTCACAAAATGCAACATTGAAACGCTTGCAGTAACCTATTTTCGAGGGGACTCAGCCAAAATGTGCCGTGATTCAGTTGTCAGGACCAATATACAGCCGGGCGTGGAACAGACTTAGGTTTGTACTCAGGAAGTACTTGCTAAGTTGCAAGTGAACATATCCAAGTTATGCAAGAGAAACATTCAGGAGGGAGGTTTTGTACATGTTTCACCTGCTGAGATCAAGGAAATATGTAGCAACCGGAATAAAGTGCTGTTTTCATAGAGAAGCATTACCCTAACAAAAATTATGATCAGAGTTGAGTCGAGTTAAGTCAAGAATGGACATCACAGCACTCTGTTCATTACCATGCGTGCTCCATTCTCATCTTCAGCAGCCAGCGCAGAGTTCTAACAATACTGGTACCAGTCACAATCTGGTTATATGTCCGTCTTGCCTTTCCTCTGAGTGTACTGAGCCGACAAGACCCTCTGGTTATACCCAGGTTCCTCATTCTCTCCCATAATAATCTTGTTTCTCTACTGATTCCGTTGCTTGCTCCCAAAGGGCAATAACCACATCTGTCTTTGCATGTATCAATTAACCCCCCAGTGCTGCAGATCCAGCCAATCTGTCTGCATGTTTATTACCCACTATGCCGACATAGCCTAGAGAAAAGATCCAAAGTCGTCTCACTACCAGTGACTTTCGAAATGAAGCTTGTCACTCTGCTCAAAGCATTCCTGTCTTCGCCTTTCTCGGCATTCTTTAAGAGTTTGTTACAATTACTAAATGTGTATGCATCTTGTTCTCTAGCTACCGGAGAGCTGCAGTTACCGCCCCCACCTCCATTCTCTTGCTAGATGTTGTGATAAATTATGACCAGAAGAGCAATTGACAATTTAAATGACAATGTGGTGTCCCATTTTCTGAAAAGTATCCAACAAAGAGAAAGACAAATTTGTCTGGATCATTATCTTGTGAAAACATCAGTCATCGAGCTCTCATTCGAACCACTTGCCAGGGTATAAACAAGAGAAGGCAAAACTCTAGAAATACCTACACGGTTGCCGACTTTATTAAGGAATGTAACTCTCTTTCAGAGGGGCAGTCTTCATCCTCCTCCTCCTCCTCTATCATCTACCTGTGCCAGCAACTATCAACCACGAAGGTAACATAACCCTGCATATTTTAAATTATAATTTCTGCCACACATAAATCCATTTTTCAAAAGTCAAAGAAACATATTTTTGAGGCGGGCATAAGGATTATTTCGATCTGCCATGGGAAAAATAATTTCGGTTCGCGAATGGGGTCAATGAACGAATTAAGTTTGTTACCCGAGGTACCACTCTACATGATTACAGGGAGACTCTTGGGGAGGGGGGGGGGAGCGGGGGTACAAGGGATCCACAAGAGATTGCTGCCTAGGTCTCACGACTGCATGCAGCCTAGGTATGCAGCGCAGCGTGACACCCCTGCAACATAGAACAAGCCGTGCAAACACGGCGATTTATGAACGGGAAGGGAAGTCACTCTTTCTGGGCGGGAAAATGCGAGTTGTAATACATTTTTTTTTTTTAACAATCGTCATCGTTTGCATAACTTATGCACACACCCGCGCTCTCACACACTCTGAAAGAGAAAGAGAGAGAGAAAGAGAGAAAGAGAGAGAGAGGAGAGACAGAGAAAAAGGCTGAGACAGAAGACGAAAGACTAGAAAAGTCAGCATATTGATGGCACAAATAAAATAGAACTTATACTTCACTTTTTGTTTTACTTCATTTCACTGTACTTTGATATGCAATAAACCCTCGTTAACATGAACTCGCTTATGAAGAACACCTGGTTAAAGTAAATACAATTTTGGTCCCAATAAGGATGGGCTGCACTACAACGTATTTTTTATTCCAGGTAACAAAAACTCGTGATTATTCGGTCCCTTGGAATTCGTGTTAACTAGGTTTTACTATTTGTCCTTGGTTAGTTCAAATTTGTTAACACTAACAAGAATATATAAATATCAAATAAAATATAACATATAACATATATAATCTAACATAAATATGTGTGTGTATTTTATAAATCTATGTGTGTGTATATGTGTGTGTGTATATAATATATATATATATATATATATATATATATATATATATATATATATATATATAGAGAGAGAGAGAGAGAGAGAGAGAGAGAGAGAGAGAGAGAGAAGAGAGATGGAGAGAGGGAGAGAGAGAGAGATAGAGAGAGGGAGAGAGGGAGAGAGAGAGGGAGTGAGAGAGAGATAGAGAGAGAGATAGAGAGAGAGGGGGAGAGAGAGAGGGAGAGAGAGATGGAGAGAGAGATAGAGAGAGAGAGGGAGAGAGAGAGGGAGAGATAGAGAGATGGAGAGAGGGAGAGAGAGAGATAGAGAGAGGGGAGAGAGAGAGGGAGAGAGAGAGGGAGAGAGAGGGAGAGAGAGAGGGAGAGAGAGATAGAGAGGGAGAGAGAGAGAGAGAGGAGGGAGAGAGAGAGAGAGTCGGCGTCTGTGGCTTAGAAGCCAGTATCAAGAAGCCGACCGTCCAGAAAGCAATAGCAAACTACTGGGCGTACATTTGCCTAGAAAAACCACAACAGCCAAAAGATGCTTTGGTTAGTTCTGTATCGTCTTGTAAAGGATACGCAACTGAGAGAGAGAGAGAGAGAGAGAGAGAGAGAGAGAGAGAGAGAGAGAGAGAGAGAGAGAGAGAGAGAGAGAGAGTCAGATACAGGACCCCCCCCCCCGTGTGGGTTCCGTGGCCCTATTATAGGGAAAACAAGAATAGACCCACTGCCTGCCCAAAAGCATGTCGTAAGAATCGACTAATTGGGAGTTTCCTTCGAAGTCGGAGTGCATCTGCCTGAGAGGCAAGGAACCAACAGTCTACACTCAAATGTGTCAGATCTGTCAAACGGATGCACACGCAACACTCAGGTTTTGGAACAGGACTTCAGTCCAGAAGTGGATGAACAACCAGAACCTTCCACCAGAGTTTACAGCTAGTGAACGCAAAGAAGAAGAAGAAGATACAGGGCGATGTGGGAAGGGGAGAGTCAGAGACAAGCGATGGATAACAGAGAATCAATGAAAGAAGAAAGAAGGGAGAAGAAGAGGATTTTAAAAAAAAAAAAAGAAAGAGACGAGTTAGGGACATATCATACTCACAGTCAACAAAAAGACGATATCCTAGACTTGCCCAAACACCCGATGTTTCTAACTGTACATTTAACCCTCCAGAAACAATCTAACACTGAAATGCTACATCACGTCATAGATAATTACCCTTTCAACGGCCCCAACCTGCGACTTCTTCGTGAAGCTTACACTTGTGCTGAATTTCAAAGCCCAGACGAGGCCTGCAAAGTGACCTAGATACAAATACATACCTTCTCAAAAGGCTAGGAAGAGGCTGTAATATTTAGGATATTAATTAGCAGACGTGCTGGATTTTCTGGATTAACTGATTGATCAAACGTTTGAGCATTTTAATGGTGACATGGACAACATGTCTGACACGAAGATGAAGAAGAAACATAAAAGTTTGTAGTGGGTCGTAAGAACTGTCGTCAGTCGGTAGGCCTAAGCAGTTTAATTCGAATAATTTAGGATTATCATGGGATCATCCCAGGACACTAAACTAGTTAATAGCATCGAAATTTAGTCAGAATAGAGAATATACATGCAGGATCAGAAGTATTAGTAGGACGGAGGAATGAAGGAAGGAAAGGTGGCTGCAGAGGAGGAGGAGGAGGAGGAAGAAGAAGAAGAAGAAGAAGAAGAGGATAAGAAGAAGAAGTACTATCAACGACATGGACTTGAAGAAGAAAGTTTATACTATAAACATGTATTTTATTATATTATGTTTTCGCCATACATATAAGTCCATTTTAAAAAAAGTCAACAAACAGAACGTGTCTAGGGCGACAGAACGGATTAATTGGATTTGCAATAATTTAAATAGGGAAAATTGTTTCGGCTTGCGAACATTTCATTTCGCGAACCGAGTCAAAAAAGGAATTAATTTCGTGAACAGAGATAGCACTGTAGATGTAAGTGTCTATAACTCGTTTGAAGGACCTAGCTAAATCTCTTGTTTGCCTGTAGACAGAATTGTCTTCTTCTTCTTCTTCTTCTTCTTCTTCTTCTTCTTCTTCTTCTTCTTCTTCTTCTTCTTCTTCTTCTTCTTCTTCTTCTTCTTCTTCTTCTTCTTCTTCTTCTTTGTCTTCTTCTTCTTCTTTCGTTCGTATATCTGCAATGTTGTCTCTAGTATAAATCAGTCAGCGACCCGTAAAGTTTGGCTTGTACCGGTGTTTCTCTTTCCGTTGGTAGTCATGCCTATCTACAACATTCTGTTGGTGTACTTTCAGTCAACTCTGATCCAGGTGATTTTCCATGCCATGGTGTCACACTGTCCATCTGCTTTTCTTTGCCTCTCCTCCCCTTTACTTTCCTACTGTCAACCAGACACGTTTTTTTTTTATTCTTTAATTTTTGTTGTTGTTGTTGATAGTATGAATTCCAGCTCGTCGACAAACATTTCTCGAACCAACCTCAACTTGGTTCACGTTCGTCAAAGCTAGCATATCCCTTGTATTCGGCGTTTTCGCTATAAATTACTGTTCAGACGTGAATCCTTACCGTATCCCCATCAAGCTGCTTTTCGTTAATCCAAAGTAACAATTAAATATCTATTTCTGCTAACACTTGAAAACTTTGCTTCGTTAACATAGTCACTCCTTAGGCGGCTACAGCACATCTTTGGTCTTGAAGATAGTGCAGATATTGGATTAAGCCACATTGAACTGTTTGGTGAGATCATCAACACAACGCCATTCTCATGTTTAGTTATTGTTTCCTTCTTCGAGTCTACTGCCATATGCTTCGGCTTGTTTACACTACTGTCACTAAGAACAATTTTCGCTTTCTTGGAAGCCATAATAAGGGTTTAAAAAAAAAGCAACACACACAAATTGTATCAAGACAGTGTTGACAGCGGGTAAACATAAGTATAGGCAATGCTGATCGCGAGCAATGGCGCCAAAGTCATGTTTCTGCATTCGTGTACCAAGGTTTTATTGGCGGGTCGAGTCAACATTGTTCGGAAACTGTATTTGTGGGTCGATTTGTTCATGACTAGAGAAGTTCGTGACCTGAGGTACCATTGTATTTTTAACGCTGTACGTTTGCACGACGGAAAGCTCTCATCCAAAGAATAGTTCAATCTGAAACTGTTTTTGTTGTTACCGTTTTTGAACAGAACAAATTATCCTAACATATTATCTTTGCGAGGTGGGGTATGGTGTATCCTGCTCAGATCATGTGTTTTTTTCTGTATGATTTTAAAGCGTGACCAGCCAAATGTGCAGATGCTATCGCCTTAGTCTCTGTTTCCCTCTCTGTTCACAATATTGTCAACAGCATTTAATGATCTCCTTCTACACATACTGCGTAGAACACACATCAGCAACACGAACGAGTCGCGTGCAAGGTCAGCCTTCCATGTCAGCAAAAGGAAGCACACTTGTCAATGTCCTCCAGAGACCTCATTAAATGCCAGTTGCTTATATTACTTTCTTGTGCAGCAGTTGATACAGCCGTTGGATAAATAATATACAGGTTATAGATGCTATTTCTTCCTTATAGACAAGAAGTCCTGAACCGGCTTTCGGTTACCGCCCCCTTGGATCATAGGTCCCATTACTTGTTTCTTAACTCTCTATTGCTCTCCCTCTGCCTTTCTGTCTCTCTGCTCTCTATCTCTCTCTGCCTCGCTAGCATCCCTCTTTCAGTTTCTTTCCTCTCCCCTCTATCTCTCTCTTCCTCTATCCATTTCTCTATCCTTATCTATGTCATCTCGTTCCTCTTTCTCTCTCTCACTCTCTCTCTCTCTCTCTCTCTCTCTGTCCTTTCTCTTTCCTTATGTCCTTCTCTTGGTCTCTCTCTCTCTCTCTCTCTCTCTCTCTCTCTCTCTATTTCTCTGGTACGAATCACGAAAGTCACCCCATCTCGTTTGCCTGCGTGATTTCGTTGCCGTTCCCACGGGATATCCTATTTTCTAGGGGTGCTATGAGATATCTTTCATTGGTGTCCATACAAAGCGTGCCAAAAAACGACTGGCGTTCACCGGCGAGGTCGACACACTGTCCCCCAAACACAACTGCACAGCTTTCTTTTCGCTACTGTCTCATGTGCGAACGGGAATTATTTCTGGAATCTATTGTTGTTGTGAGTAGGTTAGGTGCCACAGGCGCCTGTGTACATGAAAGAAGTACTGCAGGGGGAAGCGCAGAAGGCGCGACTGTTCGCGAGTTTCGAATCATTGATGTTTTTGTATTTCTAGACTGTTGGCGGTGGCTGTCTGAGTGGTGGATGTGCTTAAAACGCTAAACAAAA
Source organism: Candidula unifasciata (assembly GCA_905116865.2). Classification (NCBI taxonomy): domain Eukaryota; kingdom Metazoa; phylum Mollusca; class Gastropoda; order Stylommatophora; family Geomitridae; genus Candidula; species Candidula unifasciata. The sequence goes on from CAJHNH020002024.1 coordinate 532,091, forward strand.
CAACAACACTAAAAGATTTGACACCCCTAAAACAAAGACAGCCGTGGGAGACTCACAAAATCACGCAGGCAAACGAGATGGTGTGACTTCCGTGGTGTGTGTACTCTCTCTCTCTCTCTCTCTCTCTCTCTCTCTCTCTCTCTCTCTCTCTCTCTCTCTCTCTCTCTCTCTCTCTCTCTCTCTCTCTCTCTCTCTCTCTCACTCTCTCTCGCCTCTCCCCACCCCTTTGCACTTGTCTTTATCTGTCTGAACATCTGATGATCTAAACATGGAGTACTTGTTCCTAACGCGAGAGGGTCTCGCTTTTCACATTCACTATCACCGTGGGCTGGGATTCTCCTGCCTCTCTATAAAAGCACAATGTAACACTATCACCGTGGGCTGGGATTCTCCTGCCTTTCTATAAAAGCACAATGTAACACTATCACCGTGGGCTGGGATTCTCATGCCTCTCTATAAAAGCACAATGTAACACTATCACCGTGGGCTGGGATTCTCCTGCCTCTCTATAAAAGCACAATGTAACACTATCACCGTGGGCTGGGATTCTCATGCCTCTCTATAAAAGCACAAATGTAATCTTGTAATTTTACACTATCACCGTGGGCTGGGATTCTCATGCCTCTCTATAAAAGCACAATGTAACACTATCACCGTGGGCTGGGATTCTCCTGCCTCTCTATAAAAGCACAATGTAACACTATCGTCTGGCGAGGCGGAAAGGTGCCAGCAAGGGGGTTCAGGGTTGGCTACCTGATCCGTTAAGACACCTTACCAAACAACAATTCAAAACGAACATGATATGGTAACTAGGGCTCGGGATGGTGGAAGGCCATGCTCCACTGTGGGATAAAGGACAGAAGAAGAATGCAACAAACTTGAACTGAGACAGGTGTACAACATTCTAATAATTCAATAAACGTGGGGTGACTTGATGGGTAATTAAAGAGGAATATATAATAAACAGTGATAATCACATAATGCTATATACATATGTGTTGTGAAGCAAATTACTGGAATACTACAGTGCTGGGAAAGTCACCCTGGCGGAGCGGCTAGACGCTCGCCGAGGATCGGAATGTCGCGGGTTCGCTCCCTGGCGGAGCTGGACTTTTTTTTTCTTCAAAAATGACCATGGCTCCCAGGTCGACCCAGCTTTAAGTGGGTATCAGGTGCAGTCCCGGGAAGTAAAGGCGACCAGTGTGATGCTGACCACATCACCCATCTTGTGCCGATTTGTTTATAAAATATAGGTCTAGCCCTATATGCCCTATACGCCTAAAGGCGTGGGAAAGGGTCCTTTACTTACAGTGCTGGGCCCTAACTGGAAGAATAAACTGCGAGTGCTATGTGACACATAAAGACACAGCAGGATGGTTGCGATGACGATGAAGAGATCATGACGACGACGATGATGAAGATGATGGCGATGATGACAATACAGATCATGATGACTAAACCGTTTCTGTGGCTTCCCGACAATTATACGACAGTCTGCCTATGGAAGAGAATGGAACTTCTCGACATAATATCTTTTTCTTCTTCTTGTTCACCAGCTGCCAACTTCGGTGAAAAGTTCTGGACTTTATTCTTGTATCAGAATCTCAGTGTTGCGTTCACATCCGTTTTACAGACCTGGATTATTAATATGCAGATTGTTCGTTCCTTGTCTCTCATGCAGATGTACCCCGCTGTGAACAAAGCCTCCAATTAGTCGACACTTACTACATGCTTGTTTGAGAGGTAATGGGTCTATTCTCGTTTTCTCTACAATGGGGGCCCGGAATCCATACGATGAAATCTCCATTGTGAAGGTGACCCAATGTTTTTGGTTTATGCAATAATTCAGACAATCTCCTATTGTGCCGTTATATGTCACATAGGGCTCAGTCTATTCCTCTATTCTGTTATATCTTGTGCCATAACTTCAACTTCATTGATGGAATCCAGTCCAGCAGCTTTGGCCTCTCTCTCAACGTTAGCCTCATCGTTTCCCTTGGACATCCTCCCATTTCAGTGCCTGTTTGACCATTCTCTGTTGGCCTCTGCACAGAAAGTGTCTACAATAACGCCATCTGCTCTATCTCATAACTGTTGGCCTCTGCACAAAAAGTGTCTACAATAACGCCATCTGCTATATGTCATAACTGTTGGCCTCTGCACAGAAAGTGTCTACAATAACGCCATCTGCTCTGTGTCATAACTGTTGGCCTCTGCACAGAAAGTGTCTACAATAACGCCATCTGCTCTGTGTCATAACTGTTGGCCTCTGCACAAAAAGTGTCTACAATAACGCCATCTGCTCTGTCATAACTGTTGGCCTCTGCACAGAAAGTGTCTACAATAACGCCATCTGCTCTGTCATAACTGTGGCCTCTGCACAGAAAGTGTCTACAATAACGCCATCTGCTCTGTGTCATAACTGTTGGCCTCTGCACAGAAAGTGTCTACAATAACGCCATCTGCTCTGTGTCATAACTGTTGGCCTCTGCACAGAAAGTGTCTACAAAAACGCCATCTGCTCTGTCATAACTGTGGCCTCTGCACAGAAAGTGTCTACAATAACGCCATCTGCTA